>JAJJWW010003201.1:0-118875 GCA_023531295.1 Papaver armeniacum | reverse complement strand
AGCGATACCGCATTAAATACAGGGTTTTACAATTTTAACCCTGAACTAAAAATCACCATCAACATTAAGTCCCCTGCTTAGTACGTAACAGTGACATTGTTGCGGGTAAGCACTAGATGGTGACAAATGAAGATAAAACTTATGAGACAAAGTTAGATGTTACCAGGAGAGATGGGTCGGCCTGTCCCTGGAACATGTCACATTCAGGAGGCGTCCAGGTAAGCGTTCCCCTAACATGATGTCGGTTGGCCCCAGTTAGATTATGCATACGTTTAGTTTGGGATCTCAAACTATTCATGACGACGTCATAATCCTCGACTCTGATGTGGACGATCCCTATCATGAGGAATATCCTTAAAAGGCTGCTGAAGCAATTTCTGAAAAAGATATTAAAGCAGCTCCCAAAGAGAACATTGATGTAGCTTCTGAAAAGCGTGTTGAAGCGGCTCGAGAGGATGTTGAAGCGGCTTCCGAAGAGGATGTTGAAGTAGCTCCTAGAGACGACTCTAGTGATGGCGCCATTGGCTCTGGCGTTGACGACACTTCTTTGATATTTAGTAGTCTTTGTTTCACGCGGCTGGAGCCAGGGCTTGATCAAATAATAATCCCTCATTCATGCTGCTTTTGTCACTGGGTACTGCGCCACCGTCTCAAAGTTGAAGCAGGCTGCTTTTTGGGATATCTTCAAGGACTTCGTTCCAAGCGACATCTTTTGAACCTTCTTCTAAATCTTGTATGGTTGTATGGAATGGGATGCGATGAGCAGTCCCCAGTTATATTTCAGATTCTATGGCGTGGCCGGATACGTGAAATATCTATGCGGCGTACTTTGGAGTCTTTGATGTAGTGTGTGGCCTTATGTTGAGAACTTCCTGCGGCTCGTAAATCTTTGACAGTGATGATGCTATATCAGAAATAACCTGGTTGAGGGACGTGAAGGCATCCTGTGCTGGCAGTCCCCGGGTGTAATTATCCTGAGCCTATTTTCTCTTGAAAGACGTACTTCCATTGCATTTGCTGGTAAGGTGGTTGACGAATTGATGAAGGCGGCAATTTTTTGGATTCGTCACTTATTTATCAGAGTCGTGTTTGATAGATCTGTGTTGTATCCAAACTTTTTGGCAGCTCACACACCCTTTCCATGGGAAATTGGAAATCTAGAAACACCTATTCTGATTTTGCTGGCGATGTGGCAGACATGATGTAGTTGGTCTGAGCGGCTTGATGAGGTGTTGAAGCGGCATCAGGAGAGGGAGCGTTGAAGCGGCTTCTGGAGAGAGCGTTGAAGCGGCTTCAGGAGAGGGACCGTCGAAGCGGCTTCTGGAGAGGGAGCGTTGAAGCGGCTTCAGGATAGGGAGCGTCGAAGCGGCTTCTGGAGAGGGAGCGTTGAAGCGGCTTCAGGAGAGGGAGTGTTTAAGCGTCTTCTTCAGTTTGATTTTCCCTTGCAAATCACATGCTTCTTGATTGACCGTCTCTCTTGCGTTGAAGAAGTCCTTGACTGACGGCGAAGGAATTTCATGTTGAGCCGCAAACCCCAAGCGTGATTTACATGGTTCTATTTTTTTATGGTGGGTTTACCATAATAAAGATATCTCCATCTCGCCCACGTGACTCTATTACTTCTCCATGGGAAAATAAAATATGCGGAAGTTCGGATTACCTCTGTCCGTAGTGGTTGTTTCTATGGTGAAGCTCTGGCTGATATCAATCAACGAGTAACAACGATTCTTGGCAGCAGCTGTGATCAGGAGAGACTGGCAGGGAGAGGCGTGGTAGCTACTTGCACGATCCTGGCAGTCTTCATATAATGGTAGAGATCGTCTTGTTATTAGAGGAAGAAGCTGATGATGGAACCGATAATTTCCTTGATGTTTCCTCATGGAACGGAAAAGAGGGAGACAGTCCCCTAACCATGAGTATCTACTGAGCTTTCAACTTGATAGATGTTGTCACACTGGTTTCTGAAGAAATAATTTGGATGAGAGTTGGAGCTGAACTCAACGTTGATGAGGATCGTACGAGTTGTTGATCATGAGGCCGTCTTTGCGTCTACGTTGCGTTTCATAGACGTCCAGGCATATCGCTGGTCTTTGACAATACGTCTCGCTTCTCTTGAGTATGTCCTCATCTTTGGACATCTTGGAATTATAATGATGGCGTGCTTTCGTCTCTCTAAATTCAAATCTTTGAGATGGGTAGTCTTGAGCAAATTCACCACGCTCATTTTCCTTTATCATTTTTGGATCGTGTCTTCGAGGAGTAGGGAAGTTCCCTCATGCGAATGACTTAACTAACATGTTGTGTAAATATGATGAATCTCTTGATATGGAGAGTCTGTATGTACCTCTTAAGTCCCAGGTGCAACCTCCTTCGGTAATGCAACTACTTCTTCTACGGAGACGAAATTCGAAAGCGTCTCTCACCGATGTTGTTGATATGGTATATCTTGGACGTTGTTTTATCATTGTGACAGTCGTGCATGTGGTACTGGAGTTGGAGTTGGCGGTTTTGGACGCGCATGATGTTGTATCTCGGTGGTTTTCTTCTTGCTGCTTCAGTGAAACTGCTTATAGAAGGTTGAAGGTTGTATTGCCTGTTGGTGAGATGTATGCTTCCAAGAATATCATGGGGCTCTTCATTCCTGGCAGGCCTAGCTCTTTCTAGCAGGGCAGGTGATGTTGCAGCTGAGCCTCTAGCAGCTTCACGAAGTTTAGAAGGTGTCTGAAAGCGCAGTGTTCAAAGAAAGCACGATGATTGTGTACCATCCTATTGATGCATTACACCAATTGTTGTTCAGTCACATTTGGATCGTGACTCTCCAGTGCTCCTCGAATTCGGACCTCTTCACATAATCATTTGGATGTTCGTTGTTTCGCTGAAACATTCTTCTTAGCGGAGTGATTCGCCGATTCTTTCCCGACATGATGACGCGGGCATCGTTATCTTCTAGAGGATGCTCTCTTGAGATGTTGGTCCTAGTAGATCTGAAGATGTCCCAGGCTCGCTCTTGTCCGGGTTTACATAAGAGGAGAACCCTTCATGATGATTTGAAAATGTGTCAAGCCTCCTTTGTTATTGTAGATGTACGAATTCTCGGAATTACATCATGTTCTGGATCTACACGTTTTGTTGATGAAGTGATAGCGGATACTCCTGATTTTAAATTGGTAGCAGTGGTGGAATACAGATAGACCTCTTCTTTCGTGATCTCTGGGTGTCTTCCTAGGACTCCACTGGCGTTGAATTTGTTGTCGACTATCCCCATACTGAAACAACGGCTACGCGAATCTTCACTTTGTCTTTCTGGGTGTGGACCCTTTGAGGCATTTCTGGTTTGCTCCATACAACACTTGTGGTGTTGCATAAAAGGTGGCTACTCCATCCGAGATAAGTCGTTGCGTTCTTCTAAGTAATAGTCGCGTCTTGTGTCTGCACGCGGCTTTCTAGTCCTTTCATCTGGGAGATTTATCGGTGCTCAGCTATCCAAGGCATTTCCGAAGAATATTGCTTGAAAAATCATTTTTGTGAAGATTCTTTCATCTCGGGAGATTTACTTGGTGCTCAAATATCCAAGGCATTTCCAAGAACATTGCTTGAAAAATCATTTTTGTGAAGCTTCTTAGCGAATGGAACACCGGAATTGAATTTGGTTGTTGAACCTAAATTGAATTTAATGATTGAATTGAATCTAAGATCTACCCTTTTGAAATTGAGAAAACTGGAATGAATTTTGAGAAACTGATTTTGCAACCGAGAGATCAATCTCCCACCGTGGTCGCCAATTGTTTGAGGGTAAAAGTCGGTTCTCATTGTTTTTGGTAAATTTGGGTGTGTTGATGAGAAACGAATTCAAACCCTAAACAATGCACTGCACGGGAGTACTTTATATTCGAGAGATCAATTTGTAAGACTTTGGCCTAAACCAAGAAATGGTTGTTCCAGATTCAATTCGGTCACAAAGTGAAGGAGAAGGGGTTAATCTTAGGGAGGGAAGCGAAGAAGGTGTTTGAGATCAAAATGTGGAATTATGAAGGTGTGGCTATTTTATGACTTGTATCATAATGTGGAACTGGCTTGCAGAATGTAAGCTATCAGTTCTTGGTGTTTTCTGGATATTGTGTTGATAACACTTGTGTTCTTGTTTTTGTCGAAATAGGTTGAAAACCTATGTATACAAGTCATTTGAGCGCACACCTGATCCCGTAGGAAGTGGAGAAGATTAAGTAATGGAGTAGTGGTGTTGTGTAGGAGGTGGTGATCATCACGTGGTCACACCTTCACGCACTTCTCTCAATGTCGTTAATCGTTCGTCTTTTCCTGACACTTTCTTGTAATGGGCACGTTGCATGCCGCACGCTATAAACCTCCAGACCAATACCCCATTAAGTATCCCCCAATTCGTGACATGTTTGATGTCTCGAGTAAGTGGGTAAAGTCGTGGGACTTGCCGCAAAGAATAGCATATGGTGCTATTAGGTTAAACAACTAAGTTGTTTATGAGGCCGATATAAAATATCGTATGTATTCGATGCTGGTAAAGCATCGCTTTTAAGCAGCTTAAAATAATCGATGTACATGGAGCATCGTTATTTTAGAGCTTGTCTAAATTAGTCGCGAGTCGATCGTCTTAAAAGAAGAGTGTGACCGGACATCTTTTGACAATCGTTTGGTAGCTCTAGGGATGAGCTACTTCTTGGTCGATCACTCCCTGTAGGTGAGTGGCGGATGGTGGCCATTCTAAAATCCTACAGGTTGATCTAAATTAGATCCGGAACGTTCAAATCGGCTAGCCAAGTTGAGTGGTCAAGACAATTTGCGGTTGTTAATGACTGTTGTTGAAGTAGCGCGAAGGGACATCTTTGGGAGATCGTCCGGGATCGTACAGGTGAGCCGTAGCTCGGTCGATCGCTCCTTGCAGGAGGGGGGTGGCCGGTTATCATTGAGGTACCTCATTCATCACCTAATGTTTGATCCAAGCCGTCCGACCAAGCTAGCGAAGTTGGACGGACGAGATAGTTTTTGCGGCAGATGTTTGCCGCCGTTGATTTAGGGTTTGGAAACCGTGCGGCCAACCCTAGTTTGTTTAATCGAACCAAAGCGCTGAGCGCTAATTTGAATAGGCCAATTGGCCATGTTTGAAGACGAGCCGCTAGTGAGTGTGTTGACATCTCCTGGGTCATCTAAAATCGGATCTAAGCCACTCGATTCGGCTGGCGAAAATGAGTAGTCACGATCGATCTGCAACAGTAGCATACTGCCATAAACATGAATTAGGGTTTAGAATGGCCGCGACTACTCTAGTTCAATCTAGCGATTTGATGCGTGATTTACTTCCTTGGGCAAGTCGATCGAGTGGGAATAGAGTTGGGCGGCGGTGAACTCATGCGCACCTCCTTGATCATCTAAAATACGATCTAAGACGTCCAACTAGGCTGGCTAAATTGGACGGATGTGATGATTTTGCGACACTAATATATTTCCGCAACCCAAAACTTAGGGTTTTGAAATAGCGTGTTCGCTCAAGTTTGGGCAAACGATTGAGCGCCCTATAGGCTTGCCGCGGGCAGGTCGATTGACTAAGGGGGGAGTTGGGCCGCCAATGAACATGTCGAAACTTCCTTAATCATTCGTAGGAAAATTTAGGCCGTCCAACTAGGCTGGCGAAGTTGGACAGCCGTGATGTTTCTGAGACCATTTTTGGCGGTCTAGCTCGTTTGAGCTCTTCTTCACAGCGCGCGATCACCCATGTTTGGTGTTATCATTTGATGACACTGGAGTGTTTTTAAATGGAGTCCGACCGGTTGGAGCATTAGCGGGCCCGCCGGTGGTCAATACGGTGATTGCCTAGTTCTGCCAGGAATGGTCTAGGCTTGCTGAAACACGCGGCCAAATCGTGTGGTCGTGATCATCTCCGAGACCGATATTAATAGTCTAGACTTTCCTTAAGCAATTTAAGCGTGTTCGATCGAGCTATCTCTTAATTAAAATTGCGTCGGTATGAAAATCTCTTTGTCAGAGAACGATGCAGCCTGTGTGAGTATTTTCATGCAGATCTCAATACTGACACTTCAGGAGATTCACGCTACTCTGCTGAGAGTGAACATTTAATCGTCATGTCAGGTCAATATTGAGAGTTCGGCTGGGAACATAGCATAGGAAAATACTAAGCAAGTCACGCATTAGTGAATAATGCTGGTAGAAAATAGAATTTACATAATATTTGGGATTGTTGCTACACGCACCATTCTGAGTGAATTTCATATAAATGTACTGAATTTTTCAATACATATAAGTGGAGAGGTTTGATCACTCATCACTTTTAAATGGCTTAACCTCTTTACAGAGCGATGGTGCATTGAATTGCTCAATACATATGTAAGTGGAGAGGTTTGAGCACTCATCACTTTTAAATGGCTCAACCTCTTTACAGAGCGATGGCGCATTAAATACAGGGTTTTACAATTTTAACCCTGAACTAAAAACCACCATCAACATCTGTCGTTAATAAACCGTGGTCTATACCCGGTTTTGCAACAGTATTTGCAGCAACAGATAAACAGTGACAGCGACATTGTTCATATATCGTATACTGTAACAGGAATTTGTGACGAATATAAGCATTCCAAATTCCCGATTTTCACCATTTTCACTCTTTGTAAACACTTGAGCTATGAATCATTATTTTGAGAGATTTTACAGTATGATGAGCTAAACCCAATCCTTGGGGTGATGGAGGAAGCCGTTCTTTCAAGAATTATGTGGTAATAATTATTTTATAAATTTATGAAATATTTTATATGATTAATTGCATTGATAAAAAATGAATTAAATGGTTTTTATTAATCAAATGTGTTTTCTCTTGATGATGCATGCTTAGTTTTAAACTCTTGATGCGTTATACTTGCGACTAACATTTGATATTTTGAAAATCTGATTTTGGCAATAATTTAGAATTGAATCAATTGTTTAAATTGCATGATATAAATTAATTTTGAACCACATAAGTATTGATGAATGGTGAAATCCTAGCCCCAGCCTCTCCATAATTTTCACAACACATCAACTTTTATTTTCTTTATTTTCATTGCTTTAAAAATTAAGTCTAAAAATCAAAAACCTCTACAAGTCTTGAACGAACCACTTACTTACCACTGTATAAAACCACATCACTAATAGAAATAACAAGAGAGCTAGAAATATTCTTCCTAACACTGATGGAAATGGGCCCGTCCCTGAAAACTACTACTCTGGGAACTCATGTTGGCAATCTGAATAATGATCTTACTCTTAGATTTACTCAAGAAGATCTCATCGAAGGGATGGAAACAGATGAACCTGAGAATGATGTTGCAAACCCTAGAGAGACTTCCCATATGAATCAAGTCCCTCATGCTGCTTTGGTAATCCCTAATTTGTATCTTTATTCTACTTATTTTTTCTCCAATCGTTTATTTTTTATCTCTAGTTTAGATTCAAAGAATAAAGTTACTTCCTTTTATTTTTCGGTTTTCTTGAAAGATACAATGAAACTCATTAGTTGGAACTGTCAGGGGATTCTTAGGAAGAGACACTAGAGATCATCTTTATTATCTCAACACAATTACACAATCCAGACATCATCTTTCTATCTGAAATAAAAATTAATGATAAAATAATTCAGAACCTCACAAAATTTCTCAACCTTCCAAACAATTGTTATGTGCCCTCCATTGGTCAGGCTGGTGGTCTCATACTTTTATGGAAGGATGGTTTTGCTATGGAAATTGTCCACTTGTCTGAAAAAATAATTCATGCTTTAGTTACCCATGATCCTTCTAAAGGATGATGGTTCCTTTCTTGCATTTATGGTACTCCCTACATAACAGATCAGACTAACCAATGGTCCTACATTAATAATCTTAGTAAGTCTGTTTCAGTTCCTTTGGTAGTAATAGGAGACCTTAACATCAACATGAACCCTTCTGAAAGAAATTCTTTGTCGACTACTCATACTTGTGATGTTGTTCTTGACCTTATTAGAGATTCAGACCTATCTGATATGGGTTTCCATGGTAATCCTTTTACTTGGACCAGTAATAGTCATGGTACCGGCAAATTTAAATATAGGCTAGATAGGGCTCTAATTAATAGTGTTTGGACCATTAGCTTTCCAAATGCTACTTTAACTCATTTGAATCAAAATGGTTCAGACCATTGTCCCATCCTTTTAAGTCTATATAATTGTAATAGATCTTTTGGTAGGAACTGGAAATTCTTTGAACGTTGGTTGAAAAATGCTTCATGCTCTAGTGAAATTATTTATACTTGGAATTCTAATGTCTCTGGATCTGCAGCTTTTGTTCTTACTAACAAGTAGTCTAATGCAAGACATACTCTCTCCAAGTGGAGTAAACAAACGTACGGAAACATCCAACTCAAAATCTCAGCCTTACAAGAAGAATTATCTAAACTACAAGCTTCAGATATTTCAGGCAATCATACCAATGAGGTTCAAAGAGTTAAGAAAGAAATTGAGGTGTTAAATGAGATTCAAGCAAGCTCTAATAGACAGAAAGCAAAAGACAACTTTTATAATGAATTGGATAAGAATTTAAAATATTTGTCACATAAGATAAAATATGAGGAGATCAAGGAATCTGATAGACTCTTTTTGCAGTCCCCTGATGGTTCATGGTGTCAAGATAGAAACTCCATCGAATTACTTCTTTTAACACATTTCAGGAAAATCAGTACAACCTCCAACCCAATTAATAGCTCTCAATTCTTGCAGTACATACCAACATGTATCACTGAAGAAGACAACGCTGAACTAGTAGCAATACCATCAGATGATGAGATTAAAAATGCACTCTTCTCTATGGATCCGTGGACTTCCCCAGGTCATGACGGATTTCCACCGGGCTTTTATCAATCTCAATGGTCAATAGTTAGATATGACATCTGTAAAACGGTAAAATCCTTTTTTCACTCAAGTTTCTTGCTCAAGAAGTTAAACCAAACAAGAGTTACTCTCATACCCAAAACTCAAACCCCTCATAAACCTGAGAATTATTGACCCATTGCTCTCTGTAACACTTCATATAAAATCATCTCAAAATTCATTGCTCTCAGGCTTAAAAAGCATATGATAAACATAATATCTCCATTACAGTCAGCATACGTCCCAGGAAGGTTAATATCAGAAAATATCTCTCTAGTTCAAGAAATTGTACAGGCCATGAAGAGGAAAAAGGGGAGATCATGACATCTAGCTCTTAATATGGATATGTCGAAAGCTTTCGACAAACTTGAATGGAGTTCCTTAATTGATGTTCTTCGGAAGTTTGGCTCTCAAGAAAAATTTTGTCAGCTTATTCTTCAGTGCATCAGCACCACAGAAATAAAGATAATGCATAATGGAGCTCCGACTGCAGCTTTCAAACCCACAAGAGGGATTCGGCAGGGAGATCCACTGTCTCCGTTCCTCTTTATACTGGCAATGGAAGCTTTCTCAAGGGTTCTGAACTATTATGAAGCATCTCACAAACTCACAGGAATGAAGATATCCAAGTCAGCACCAAAAAGCAATCACTTATTGTTTGTCGATGATTGCTTACTCTTTCGCAAAGCTAATCATTCGCAAACTAATATGCTTCTCCAGGTAATAGAAGACTTCAGTTTATGTACTGGTGAATTGATTAACTTCAATAAATCCGCTGTTTATTTCAGTAAAAACATGGATCCTTTGGAGTGTCAAACTATCTGCGGAATGATGCAAGTCAGACAGCTAAATTTAAATTAGGAGAAGTATCTCGGCCTGCCATTCTTTGTAGAACGTAACAAGAGAGTTCCGTTCTCGGTTTTGAACGATAATATGGTTCACAAACTAGCAAAGTGGAGAAGTATTAATCTTTCTGAAGCTTGTCGTACAGTCATGGTGAAAAATATAACTAATGCCATTCCGGTTCACCACATGACTAGCTTTAAGCTACCGGATACAACAATCAACAAACTGAACATCACACAACAAGCTTTTTGGAGAAATAAGGCTCATAACAGAGGCAAACATTTTATTAGCTGGAAAAATGCTTCTTTTCCTAAAGAGAGGGTGGCTTGGGTTTTAGGGATCTTAAAATTTTCAACCGAGCTCTTCTAGAAAAATCTGCGTGGAAGTTATGTACTATGCAAGCAAAATACTTTCCGGATGGTGATCTTTTTTCTATTCAAAGAAAGAACAACACTATCTGGAGCTGAAGAAGTATCAGCTCTGAGTTACAATTTATACAAAGTAACAGCTATTGGTGCCTAGGAAATGGAAAAAAAATAAATATATGGAAACACGGATGGCTACAGACCTTACAAGGTCCACCTCATCCTAGTACAACTGCAATCAACCCTGAGAAATATACCCATGTATGGCATCTATTCATTCCAAACTCTTTTACCTGGAATTCTCCTCTAATTCATTCTCTTTTTGATCCTCCAACTGCAGCAGCTATTCTTAATACAACAATCCATCAGAATTGTGAAGAAAAATATATTTGGTTATTAGAAAAGAACGGCAAATTCTCAGTCAAGTCTGCATATAAAAAGATGTTTGAGGATCAGAATGGTACTTCAACAGTTAGTTCAAGAATGAAGAAAATTTTCAAGAAGCTTCGGAGTCTCAACATGCTACCAAGATTAAAATAGTTCTTGTGGAAATGCATCAGGGACATTCTACCAACAAGAGATAAACTAACTCCATACTATCCCTGATGCTTCTTGTCCTTACTGCTCTTCTCAACTTGAAACACCCACTCATCTCTTGATGGGTTGCTGTCTTTCTAAGGATGTTTGGTTTGGAGCTCTTGGTCTTCAGAATGTCCCTCTTCTTGATCTAACAGACTGGATCTGTAGTTGGTTTGATGAATGCTTAGATAACCATATTATAGAATCAGTGCTAGTGAATATGGCCATTGTTGCTTGGCGCCTTTGGTCTCAGAAATGTGACAAAGTCTTTCAAGGAAGTGTTATATCCCCTTAGGCTATAATCTCTAGCTGCCATAAGTATATGGCTGACCAACACAGTAGTACCACTAATCACTTTAGACCAGCTTCCAAGACGAATAGAACTAACCTTCACTGGCTGCCTCTTTCCATTGGCACTCTCTCTTTAAATTGTGATAGTTCTTTTAATCATATAAATAACTCTGGTGGTCTTGGTCTAATAATCTGTGATTTTGTAGGGGATTTCAGGGGAGCAAAGGGAGCAAAAAGCTTCTACTTAGTTGATTCATGGGGAGCCGATCAAGCAGAATGTAAAGGACTACTGGAAGAAGTCAGATGAGCTAATGAACTTCGCCTGGACAGTGTTCACTTTCAGTTAGATTCGAAGATTGTGGTCGATGCGGTTAACAGTGACAACTATAATATCGATTGGAGATTACATAACTTATAAGTTGCTGAAATAAAATCTTTTTTTAGTACATTTAACTCCTGGCGGTGTACGCATATACCGAAAGAGATGAATTAGGTAGCTGACCTTCTGTCTAAGTCAGCTAGAATCGAGAGAATGAGTGGTGTTTGGATTCTTTCGCCTCCAAGAAACATTGAGGTTCAACTTATGGAGGATATCAACCATGCAAAATAAAAAAAAAAAAAAAAAATTGAGCTCCACCGTTCCTAACACAAGTTTCGAAAAGTGGGGCTTCATTCTTTTGTTTAGATTGGCCTTAATTTAATGGAAAATAACAACAACAACAACATAGAAGATATAACAAATAACAACAAAGGTAAATATGCAGTAGTAAGAGAACGAGGAGAAACGTATACCTGAAAACTCAAGTTTTCCTTGAGAAAATTGGTAGGGAGAGACTTAGTTTTTTTCTGCAACAGATTGACACGTGGCATGTAAACGAAACCGACTACTAATGGAAAATCATGGTCGTCATATGGAGACGCGTTTAGGACTTTTACGGGTACCTCTTAGAGTGTGTTTGCTTTTTGCTAATTCGGGATCTGGATCTGACTCGGCCCGAGTCAGATGTCAGACCGTTTGTGTTTTATTTTGAGTCAGATCTGACTCGCGATCTGAGTCAGACCTAACCCCTGACTCGGATCCGTTTGAGTCAGGTAATAAAATACCCCTGACCCATGGTGACTCAGATGAGTCAAAAAACAAACATATTTAGTCAGATCCAGATGAGTCAGGAAAAGGAAAAAACAAACACACTGTTAGTCTTGACCCTGTTATCTGATTAGCACTTCACCGCGTCGGCAAGAAGCAAATAAGAACATCTTAGATTCAGTGGGAGTTGCTAATGGGATTTCATCCTCTAATTTCTCAAGGGTAAAGAGCTGAGTGAACTTATTGCATGTGGCAGGGAGAAACTGTCCACTTCTGTTTGTAGCACGTACATTTGATGCATGCGTGAGTTTCTAATTTCTTACAAATGCTGCAAGACGAACAACTATATATTATATGATGAAGGAACAGAAATATTATGAGCAACACCAATTTATCCGAAGCATGAAGTTAGAGACAGAAATATAATAAGAAACTGATTTTTATGAGCTATGTGCTATATCCGAGGGGCAGGGGAGACTATGTGCAGAATCTATAATACACCACATAGGCCAGACAGAGAGTCACTACCTTGCAACTGAAAGTGGTGAACTGGATGATACCACAGTGACGAAAATAAGAAATTGGCTCAGAATAATGAATGTTGTAAAGAAGAAAAGGAAGGTCGCGTTACAATAAGAGACAGAAACCAGTATGGGCATCCCTGTTAATACCCCCTACCTTTTCATTGATTGCACTGACTTAAAAGTTACATTCAAAGTACAAATTACAAAATTCTGTAGAGCCCTAAGTTGTCACAAGTATCCAATAACTCACTGAGGAGACTAAAAGGAACAACATGTAATAGCACTGAATCACATGTCAGCAACGGACCACAGATAGGCTTCTTTTTCTGTAGCTTGTTTCTCATTCATCCTTTTGAAGAACTGAGCTTCAGTTCCTGCATTAGAAAAGGAAAAGGAATAAACATTGAAACTTTAACTTCAGTCTTCTCTATCGACAAATAAATGAATGTTTTACTTAAAGCCAATTCTCAATGAAAATAATAAGGGCCAGCTAGTCAATATGAATTATTACAGAGACATATAGATAAATGTATACAGATAACCACACATCTAAGATACAGTATGCATACGGCTAGTCAATATGAATTATTACAGCTAGTCAATATGTTTTACTTCAGTATGCCCATGAAATTTCACCACTAGCAATGGTTAAAACATGTGCCAGTTCAGCTTATAAAACTAGCAGAGTAGGCATTGTAGAGCCACCCACCTAAGTAGGACAAATTAGTCTGTGACGCAATTCAATCCATTTGCTGCTTTTCACTAGCATTAGTTTCTTTTCCTAAATCTGGAAACTCTTTGGTTCATGCTGGGCATCGTACAACAAAGTAGACGGAATGATTTAACCACGTCAAAGTTTTGGTTTAACAACAACGTGCAGAATATGAAATCCCAAAAAATAGTTTGACCAGAAACTCTGGATGGCACTCTAAACTGTAAATCGCCTATGGGAAAATTTGCATGGTCCAACCTCAGCATGTATCAAAGGACATCACAAAGTAAACTCATCAACTTAAAAATAAGCATATGGGCAGAAAACATACCATTACTTCGGTTCACACCATCCCAGTGACGCCCAGGTTTTATACCATAACGATTAGGTATTGGATCTATTTTCCTTTTTATCCAGCTGTGGCTGGGAATGTCCTGAGGAATCATAAACCCAGACTCTATCATCTTCTCATCATCTCCCAATTTCCCAAGACCATCTCAGGTTGCTTCCGCTGAGATAAAATGAAGACAAAAATGAGGATAAATATAACAAAATAAGATCAGTATAATATATGATTAGCAACATGTAACCAATTAATTCACCTCCAAAGCAGTTTAACTTATTACCTTCACCAAGTGCGCCATTGGATCCCCCCACCTGATCCTCTCTTTCAGCATGTTGTCAAGTTGTGGATCATCCCTGCAGAAGCCCACAAGTATATTATGTGTTAGTTCAGTGTTAAACCATAATACATCACAGAAAAACAGTTCCACAATCATCCACTGAATAACCATCCACAAGGACCTAATTTCAAGAGCAATTCACCACAAAAGTGAAGGGTAGCATCCACAGGGTAGTCTGACATTGTTGACCCACAATTAACAAGTGGCAATAAACACGGAGAGCAAAAAACACAATCAAATTAGTTTTTTACCTAGTCCTGGCAAATGGTTTTTCCTTCTCAGCTTCTAAGTCATGCATTTTGGCTTCAGCTTCTCTCTTCTGTACCAAGCCTTTGCCCCATTCCAACTTGACTTCCTGATCAAGAACATCGTAACAATGGTAATCAGAAATGAGGCAACTGCATATAAATGAATTTTGTTTTCGCTGTCCAAATCAAAAGGACTTTAAAGATGACATTGATGAAGGCATAAGAATAATGTAAAGTTAATATTGTCGGTTTCTCTGTTGTGGTTACACTACTAGAATATGTGAGAATGGGATATCTGTATCTAACTTCTGAAAAAGTCGATATTATATAGTAAACTATTTTTTTAAACTGATTTCTACAGAACTCGGGAAGAGCTGAATGAAAGTTAAGTAAGGTTTTCTCATGGTTAATCCTTAATGAGTAGTGTGGTCATCGAGCATTCTCAGTTTACAAGGACTTAAACAGACTGGAAGCTGGGGTCATGGCATGATTTTATATTGTCTACATAAGCATTATATAATACGATCAATCAGTTTCTGGTGCGCAAATAGTCCTTAGAACAGAAAAGAAGGATCAGTATAGATAAAGTCATATGACTCTTAACTCGCACACGTTATTATTGTCTCTTACCACCACTGATCAAATAACAGGTATAAAAATTGTTGCAAACGAACTCTTTGAGACAAATTGTACATATAAAAGTCATGTGAAGGCAATAATGAGTAAATTTATCAAAAAAAAAAACATGAAAAACTTCGAAGCAAAGCAGTCTAAAGTGTAACTATGGAGTACCTTTGGCTTTTCTTCTCCTTTTGCTAATTTTGCGACCTCCTCCTTAGATAAGGTATGCATAAGATTGCACATAAGGTAATTAACATATTGAGCAAAAAATTTACTAAAGTCTATTTCACTTACCTTCTTTATCACGGTAAATGCGTTCAGGTGCCCTTCCACTCACAGATGGATCCATTTTTTTGAACCTAAGCAACATATTCACAAATAGGGTTCATGATACTCATCGAAGATTAAACAAAATATCTACAAAAAAAGTACAGCATTATAATGTACACCTCTTATTAAGCACACTAAAGAACAAAAGAAAAAAGAAAGTCTGGCATGCTAAATAGAACTAACCTGTGTGCAACAGAATAAAAATTACCTGGATATCTCATCCTTCATATCTCTCTGTACTTCTTTCTTGATTTCTTGGGCTGAGATTAAACCAGATTTCTTTTTTCTTGGAGGAGACAGGTCAGCTGATTTGCTGCTACCAGTTCGTCGAGGGGGAGAGAGGTCTATCGATTCAGAATGCAGATGATCTGTCCTGCTTTTCCTTGGAGGAGAAAGATCTGGTTCTGGTGAAGGCGTGTGGACACGTCTACGCCTTTGGCGTGGTGGTGACATGTCAGCGTCTTTGTTTTCATAATCTGTTAACTTTACTTTTCCTTCGGGTGATGGCGTGTGGACACGTCTGCGCCTTTGGCGTGGCGGAGACAAGTCAGCATCCTTGTTTCCACATATTGCTGGGTTTACATCTCCTTCAGCTGATGGTGTGTCGGCACGTCTATGCCTTCGGCGCGGGGGAGATAGGTCAGCATCCTTGTTTTCGGATTTTTTTGGGCTTACTACTCCATTCAGTGATGGTATGTGGACAGGCCTACGCCTTTGGCGTGGTGGTGACAAGTCGGCATCTTGATTTTCAGAATTTGATGGGTTTAGTTCTGCTTCGGGTGATGGTGTGTCCATACCTAGTTCTCCGTTCACGAGATGGAGATGCATCAAGGTTCGTACTATTGGACTTCAAGTTTTTTTGAGTTTCAGAGACAGATATCCAACCACTTCCATCCTCGGAAATCTTATCATATGGACGAAGTGATCGAATTTGCTCCATTCTCTTCATTCGTTTGACTTCAATGTCTTCATTAACTTGGGGTTTCTCTTCATCTAAGAGGAAAAATAACAAAAAAACAATTCTTGAATCAGATTCTGAACTAAATTAATAGCAGGACTACTTTCTTTCTTTCGATTCGTTAATTAATGGAAATAAGATAAGTTACCTGCTGAATCTTCCTCATCCTCGTTTTCAACATTTACAGGTTTCTGCCACACCGGATCTTCATCTACCACGAGTACACCCATAGGATCTTTCTTGGGCATTTTACTTTTCTTCTTCTTCTTTTTCTTCTCTACTTCATTGGTGTTTTCATACTTTTTTAAGTATTCTTTGAGAGACTGAGACTTTGATGCAGCCATTGGTAAGACCTACAATTACACATTTACACTTGTTACTATAAAAGAAAATTGAAATACCTTTGACAAGAGCACAACAAAAGAGCTTTACCAATCATGAACTTACTATAAAAAAGATAAACCAAATAAATAACGGCCTGTTTGGTTGAGATTTCAAAAACTGTTTTTCAAATATTTTTCTACCATTTTCAGAAGCAATCTTTCTTTTAGTTTTTTCATTTTCTTTTAGATTCCAAAACATGTTTGCTATACATTATTTTTAAAACAGTGACTTTGAGTAAACAATCAATGCAACAAAATAAACCAAGTTTCCATGTTTGTATAAAATCAAATATGAATAGTTAGAATCTCAAAACTAGATAGAGATATTAATCGCATAGATGTTCTGTATCAAGACATCTAACAGCCAACGGCTTCACTTTGTATATTAGAAATTCTAGAAGATAAGCTTACGATTATAATCCTTTGGTCTGATTATTTGACATCATAAAGAACCCTGAAATTTCCCTAGCATGTTCAGGTTTTGATCAAATTCCCTAACTAGTTGAGGACACTGGAAGGATCCATATTCCACATGTGGATAGGCTTATAGGCCTTATGGATTTGCTTATTTCCCGTGTCTACAGCTTTACCAGATGAACTTGAGAGTTTGTAGGCTGAAACACTTAGTTTATGAATGTACTTGGTGAAACCGAAGCTTTCATACTTCAAATTTGACTGTATTTTTAGTTTTCATAAAGGGATGAAATTCTATGAAACGGAAATAAGCAAATCCGTAAGGCCTATAAGCCTATCCACATGTGGAATATGGATCCTTCCATTGTCCTCAACTAGTTAGGGAATATGCATATGTGACAAACAATCAATAGAGTAAATAACAAAACAGAAATTTACAAACATTTGAAGAAAGCTATAAATAGAACAGCAAGTAAAGACCTAAAATATGCAATAAATGATACAGAGTTCTCCTAAGATTCTCCTAAAAAAAGCATTACCCCAACTGAACTAAGATTCTCCTAAAAAAGCAGTACCCCAACCAATGAATGTAACACTTATCTGCCTATGCCACACCATAATGCAGTCTCCAACATTTAGGTAGAAAGACTGGCAATGTAAATGGCAGACTCCATAAATCCAGATTAGGTTTGCAAGATAAAGACACAAGTACCAAAGGTTTTCTGAATTTCTTTGTAATTTTCTCTTATTAGTTGGGCAAGGACCAAAGGTAAGGTGCACATATTATACGTTATACAACGAAACAAACACGTACAAAAGATTCGTAATCGAACAAAAGTAACTAAAACTTTATCAAGAGGCAAGTTATTCAATTCAAATACCAAGGCCCTATAGCATATTAACATTATCACCTTCAGAGGATTGTTTTAAACATACAAACAAATTCAAAAGTTTGAATTTTCTCTCTTCAGTTTACAATAGGTATCTCCACTCTTGAATTTTCTCTCTTCAGTTTACAGTGGCTATCTCCCCTAAATTCGAGCATCAATAATAATCTATATAGAACATGAACAAGATGTCAGGAACAACATCAAATAATATGAAACATCAAAATCAACACTATTGATTTCTGACCTAGTTGTGTGTTTACTAAATAAATTGACCTAATTAAGCATAACCCAGTTCATATTACTATGTAAATCAGCAAAAATGAACCCTAATTTTGAAATATCCCCAAAAAAAATTAATTTGCAGATTTGTAAAATCAAATCTTCCTCATAATATCAAAATCTATTCAAACCTAACGCTCATAGTCATAGTATCATAATCTTTGAAGAAAAGAAGATAGAATGAAACATTCAATACCTTTATAATATCTGAAGTAACTTCTAGTCTTCGTTTGTTGCTTGATTAAACTTGAAGAAGAAGAAGAAGAAGAAGTCGTGGTAGTTTACTAGTTACTAGTTAATCTTAGAGTGGTGGTGTGACTGGTGTCTGGTGTCTGGTGTCTGGTGCTCGAGCTCGACTGCCAATGGAGTCATGGAAAAGAACCGAAGAAGAGAAGAAAGAAAACTGAGGAGAACTGACGCCCCAATGCTTCTGACCCGTTATCGGTTCATGAGGACGAACAGTTTCGCTTTTCGAGGGTGGTGGATGCCGCTGAGGCCGGCGTCGATCCTGATGTTTATAAATTAGTTGATGGTTTTTGGTGCCATTTGCGCTTGCCGTCACTTACATATTGTGGAAAGCGACGGTGGGCATATGGTGAAGGAGGGTCTCCTCGATACGAGGACATTGTGCTATATGAATAAGAATCTCCTCGAGGTAGTTGTCCAGCTCGCGCGGGTGGGTAATGGTCCCATTGATGCTAGTGCTTTGCATGGTTAGGAGACCACTAATCGTGCCTCAGCCAATCTCGGATTTCCGGTAAAGTGGTTGGACGAGCTGCTGACAAAGGTGAAGGATCGTAATGACCCACGCGTGCATCTCCCTGATTAGATTTCTAAACTCGAGGAGGAGCTAGTCCGTCTTTCTAAAATTACTGTTGATAAAAAGGTGGCGACGAACCAGCTTACCGCCAGCGTGGGGGCAGCGGCTGTTGCAGCTCAGCAGGCGGAGGCTGCAGAGGAGAAAGTTCGTGTGGATCTCGAAAAGAAAAGGCAAGAATGGTCCATGTTCCAATCCGCTTAATGTACTTCCATTTTCATTTCCTCTGCCTTCCTTTTACTTATCTCGTGCACTTTCTTCGTCTTTGAACAATTTGCTTGTTGTTTGGTTATTTGTGGATACTTTGACTATGTGGGGTATTATGTAGTTTTAAGCTTGGAATTTGTGTTCTGTGTTTTCTTCAGTTGATCCTATGTCATTGTTAATTATGTTTTATTGTGTTGCAAATAGAGTCCCTTGCTCTTCGTGGTGGGGTATCCTTTATCAGTTAGCGTCTGTCATAATGTAGGCTAGGCTGATGTTTGGACCGCGACATTGCGTTTTGTCGTGGTGGGTTTAGGTAGGGCGTACCTTTGAAGGCAGCGGCTTTATGCTTTGCCTTAGAGGGTTCGACGCGCTTATTCCTATTTTATATGATGCATTTTCTTTTCTTTTTTAGCGGGTCTAGAGGGAGCGTATGTCAAGGACGCATCTACCCCCCCCCCCCCCTAGAATGTAAAGGATCGCAGTATGTGCTCGAACGCGCTTATCCTTGGGGAGGAAGTGGCGCGGTACGCGCCTATTCCCGTCCTTTATTGAAACGGTGAGTTTGGATGGAGCGTACGTTTAACATAGAGTGTGATGAGAGCGCAGCATATACTTAAACGCGCTTACTCCCTATTTTGTTCGTTTTAGATGAGAGACGACGTTTGATTCAGCGTCTCTGAAAGTCAATCAGTTGTCCGAGTGTTCTAAGTATCTCATAGCCTACTATGGGTGCCTTTGGAATCCCGTAGGTTAATTGATCGACCAGGTATTTATGTATCTTGTAACCTTCGGTAAATTTGAAATTGATCAGGCTCCTCTTGAAGGAAGACGTCATCCCGTGTATGCAAATCTCAACCAGCGCTCCTTCACTGATGTCCTCGTGGCAGTCTAACGCGAGCTGCCGAAATCGGAAAATATATTTCCCTATTTCTTCTCCTACCTGTTGGCTACACCTGCTCAAGTCTATTGATGTGATCTTTCTTTTGGATGAATAAAATTTCCTGAGGCAGAGAGCGGACATGGTTTGCCACGAGTCCACGTTTTCTGCTTTTAGGTTATCGTACCAAGTAAACGTTGTTCCCATAAGTGATTTAGGGAATTCTCTCAATCATAATTTTCCATTAGAGGCCCTGTCATTCGTTGCGGACAAAAATCAACTAAGATGTTCCCGTGTGTTCCCTTGCCCGTCATATGTTCTAAACTTTGGTGACGTGTAGTCCTCCAGGTATTGATACTCGCTGATGCTCGCTGGGTAGGGGCTATTCATGGTGTCATAGTCGTCCTGTCTCACTACGCGATAATTTGACTCTAGGTATCTTGCAACATCTTCTCGCGTTATTTTCATAGGCTCGTCATCTTTGTGCCCTTCATTTACTGTCGTTCATTCAGAGATGTCTTGATTTGTTATTGTAGCATGTTCCATCCACTCTCTTAGCTTCTATTTCCGTTGTACGTGTGTGTTCAACTCCTTTCGTATGTCTTGCAATGTTAAAGACAAGGGTATTGGTGGTTGTGTCATTTGTTGTGTGCCCTTTTCTTGTATTGTCCCGCTTCTTTATTCTGGGGTTCGAGTGTTATCCGATGTCTATCCGCGCCTTGTGACAGTGTTTCTTCTTCGATGTCCTCATTTTCTTCCTCTATTATTACTCGGGCTGTTCCACCGGTTGGTTTCTTAGCGCGCATGTGCTAGTGCTTCGTGGTTGTGTCATGGTGAGCTAGGCACGAGCCTCCGGGTGTGGTCGCCAAATGTTGAGGGGTGAATATGATTGTGGTCCTACCCGCCCTAGCTACACCAAATTACTACACTTTCTAGGAATGGTATGAGAGAGAACTTACTTTCCATTGTACTATTACCTCCTTTTATAGACTTTCCCAAAAGTCCTTCCTTTTAATTATGACATCATGCCACATGTCCTAAACCTCCTTAATTACCACTAATGTCACTCCTTCTCTAATACAACCTCCTCTTTTTCCCTTAATTCTCTCCTTATCATTTTCTCCTCATGGGTATTTCTTTAGTGGACTTGGGCCTCAGTCCCCTTTGTTCATATTGGACTTGGTACCCCCTTAGGGGCTCCCTAGCCCTGTTAAAGGGTAATAATTTTCATGTATCAACAATTTCCATATATAATATGTTTTTATGCAAAGAATTCTTTGGAAGCCACACAATGGTAATTAAGTCTGCATTATCTAAGTTTACATTCATTTATTGATATAGTATTTTGTAATTATGAAACGTGTGGCTCTGCTTTATTTTCATTTATCCCTTATAATATTGGATATTTAAAATCTATCACTTTTTTCACAGCGGCTGCTCACTGTTCTAGTGATAATAATGACAACTCATTATTGTAGGAATTAACGTCATTACAACCAAGTGTTTGAGTGTAATTTCACATCATCTATTGATAACAAAAATCTCACTCCATATGACGGTCAATGTGTTGGTTTTAAATACCAAAACGGAATTATATTTGTACATCAAATGGATCTTGCACATAAAAACATTAATTATTAATGCATATAAAGGGAAAAATTCAGAAATAGTGCCTCTTGGGGTGATTTTCAAAAACTCCTTACACAATCCTTTTTTTGAAAAATCCTGCTCCAAGATTTTGAGCTCCACCGTGCATCTCCCTTTACCTTAAATATCTATTGGGTAAAAACGCTAGAGGCTATAGGTAACCTTATATTGTACAAAACAGAAAAAGTACACTTACGTTTTTCTTTTTTCTCTTTTATACTGAATAATGAAAGTGTAAAAGATAAAACCTAACTTTTCATTATAGAGTTTCATCCGACCAGAGAAAACTAATTACCACCAACGAAACCTATAAAATAGAGCCTTAACTAATTCTTAATTTACACTAAAGCCCCTCTTGTCAAATCAATCATATATATCCCCTCAGAAGGAAATGTCACCACCAAAGTCCATATGCATCTTAAGTCAAACCCACTTGACACTTCATGAGCAACATTACTTGACTGAAAATAGTTTTCAAGATAAATAATATGTTTTTAACATAGTATTTATGATATAGTTTTTCTATAAATTACACCCTAGGATTTTTAGTGATCAATTGTTAAGTAGCTTAAGGGATTGATTATCTTTATAATAAGAAGGGGAAGATTCCATCGTGTGAGTATATGTTCTCCAGATTACTAATGTTATGACCCATTTAGTCAGGGTATAGACCATAAATGGTCTCACATATTAATTGATCAAAGCACATAGCATCAGCGAATCTGAGTTCATTACTCACTCGGGATTAAGAACTCGTGTTAATAAGAATTACCTAAACACACAATGATGTGACACTTGCATTATGTGTTTATCCAGGTGACCATGTTCAATGCATTCAAATATACTAATGTTCTATTTTAGAGTCTTATACTCTAATGACTAAGACAAGTCATTCTATAGTAGAAATTAGAATATTATAATCTTGCAGATGAGTTACCCATACTCATCACTAATTGTGAACTATATTTTCATGTCCAAAACTTTGATCATTTTGATCTCCTATATATCAATCTAATTGACACATCAAAATATCAATTTGCAGATTGTGGATACAGTTAATTCCTGATAAGATTCCAACATATTTCATATGCAATACAAATTGCCAATGATAAAGAAAACATAATTTGTTAACTAAATAATTTCATATAAATATCAAAGGTCTAACTAGGAATCCGAAACGTAATACTAATAATCTCATGCTTACACTTGAAGTTACAAATTAGAGTATTAATTTCAAGGCATGCAACTATCTATTACATATGACACTACTTTGGTGACAAGTACGTCACCTTGCTTGGAAATGTCACGAGTGAGATGATATTTGCGATAGATGTGTTTATCCATCTTGTGGGATCTAGGATCCTTGGCTTGTGTTGTTGTATCTATATTGTCACAGTAACTGATTATTGGTGGCAATGCCATAGGTACAACACCAAGACCTATAAGAGTGCATTTAACGAAACAACCTCCTTGGCTTCCTCACAAGCTCATGGATATTCATGTCCATGGTAGAGTCATCAATATACTTCTGTTTTTGTGACATAACGAAAATTTTTGCCCACGAAATCTATCCGGCATACCGAAACTCCCTGATAAGCCACTCATGAGGCAGTGATCGGGCCATATAACTTAAAGGTTCACGAGGAAAATGCATGTTTATTTGCCAATGCAATCATGCTTCACAAGCATGATGCCTTAAAATAAAGGTTCCACAATATTTCAACTTACCGTTGTTCCGTGAAGGGTGCAAAGCCATAAAGGCTAACACTGATGCACTCTTGCATGCATCACTGTCTTAAGATATTTATCCTGGCTTAAGAAATGCCTTGGACTTGCACATAGGTTATTTCAAGCATGTTCTCAGCTTCCTTACTTCGCTCTTGCGCTTTCTAAAGGCGCATCACTCGGGATCATGTCGTACTCGCCCCTATCATCCTAGTGATGCAAGTGGATTATGCAAGCTCCCCTAACTTAGATACTGATTGAGCTTCCTTCTTTAAACTATGTCATATTTGCAATTGGTTCATGACTACATATAACGATTTGGTAGGAAGTATAAGCATCCACCGAGTGTAGTACAAAGCCATAAATGCTAATGTTAATGCATATTGCATGCATCATTGATTTATGAATCTTTTTCAGGCATAATGCATGCCTTGGATTCGCACATAGGCCATTGCAAGTCTATTTTCCCAGCTTTCTTACTTCGCTTCGGCATTGATCGGAAAGCATGCACTGATCTTGCTCGTGTCAAGGGTGCATCAGTCAAGCTCATATTGTATTTTTGTTTCATTATCCTTGTGATGCAAGTGGCATATGCAAGATCCACTAACTCGCACATAGGGGAGTTTCGGCCTGCGCCTAGGCGTCGTGGGCGAAATTTTCCGGTCTGTCACATTTTGTGTCAGAGAAAGTTCTGAGATAACACTAGGTACTGTACATTGTGGAATCGTCGGCGAGTATTTTCTAATTAGACTACAAAATTTTCCTTCAAAGGGAAATAATCAGTTGGAAGAGTAGGCCAATTGTTGCGCAAATCGTGTTAGACTTAGGCGAGCACTGTGAGTTCATTCGGACGTAAACGGTGACCCACCAGATGGTTGGTGACTCGAAAGACCGTTTGGAATGGTAGGTCGACAATGGGATTGATCATCTCCACATGCTTGGAACGGTATGCATCGTCAGGCCGGATAGCACCCCACTTAACAGAGGCAACTTGGAAGACCCTTTATAATTAGTCAACGGTGGCTTGCATTCGACTGTTCTGGCATTAGAGTTTGGTCATAGCAGTACTACGCTAAAAAATGCTCATCATATTCGATGACCCTTTTTAAACAGTGAACTTTGGGGATTCTTGGTGTTGCGGTAGGGGACGCTCAGTTAAGATCCTGTACTAAGATATTCTTTTGGAAATCCTGAGTATGTGGTATGTGATGCATGCTTAGGGGATCCAAATGGATATTCTCGGTAATATTGTGAACTCTCTTAGGAATCCTGGATATGCGGTATGGGATGGATGCTCAGAAGGTCTTAATTGTTCTTCACAACAATTTGAATTTCTGAGCATCATGGTATGTGACATATGCTGAGGAAATCCAAACCGAAGAAGTTTGTCCATAATAGTTTTTGTTTCAAATTTCGGGGCCAAAAATATTTAAAGGGGGTAATAATATAACACGTGCACTTTTCACATGACGCGTGATTAAAGATGCGTCAATGAATGAGATAAAGCTTCAACTCAAAGATAGTGTTGCGCGTTAAAGGCGTATTGGACCAAGAAAAAAGATGCATCATCATGAAGCATCACGCCAATGGGAAGATGGATAAGTGCGATATTGCACCACAATGGTGCATCGCGCCAATGGGATGGCCAAGAGCGACATGCACCACTATGGTGCAATACTCAAGTTGGGAATCGGTCCGAAAATGGTTATGCACCACTATGGTGTTATTTCAGAAACTCGTCGTCACAAAAGTATGTGGTCGTGGTACATGCACATACTCTCCCCTTTTTCTACTTCAAAAAATGTAAATAAGACATATATTCCAAGAATGCCCCACAATGGTGCAAAACGATGAAAAGGTTAACGATGAGATATTTCGCGTGGCCCGAGCTAGAGAATGCATACTTGCGAACTTAGTGGCACAATGATGCACACTCTTGTGCATATATTCCGAAAGACCATTTGGCCTCTACGGACTAGGCTTTGTTTGGTGTTGTCCTTGCAACACGAGTTGGCTTTAGTTGCTTATGTTAGAGCACTGCTCGGTCGAACTCACAAATTTTGCTATCTCAAGCTTGTTGTCAAAGTTAGTTGCACACAAGTATATCTTGACTTCTAGTCTACTAAAAAGTCAATTCTCGGACTAGGATTAGAGTATGGTAGTTGAGTATCAGACATCACTGAATTACCCTTGAAAAATGAAGATTAAAGAACAAACGAAGACATTTGTGAGAACTTCATCAACAAGAGGTATGTGAAGACTAATTTATCCTATTTACTCATGGTATTTACCATTTTATTTTATGAGACTTTTATGTTACATAGAAAAAAATTTTCTAAAGCTATCATATGTTATTAGTTATATTTATTTTTGTTTCATGTTTTGAAAATTTTCTAAACAACAATGTATATTGTAAAAAATATTTCAAATTTACTAAAGATGATTCAGTTTTCAGTTAAAGCTTGTCTTGATAAATATCTCAAAATATCATTCAAGCAATGTTCTTAGATACTTAGAAATCTTGGTTAAGAACAATTTATTACTGATAAACTATTTTTGTTTCAAGTTGATCATTTGAAAATTTTCTAAACAACAATGTATATTGTATATGGCTATTGAGAATATTTCAAATTTACTAAAGACAGTTTTCATAACTACGCATACCTTGTATGCATACCTAGTCAATCTGGAATTCCGTGAAATGGAGAGGTACACATAGTCGGTATACATACCCTTGGGGATTTGATCTTTCACTTTTCTTTTAATGTGGTTGTGACTAACAAAGGTACGCATAATCATTGATGAAAATACATGTTTGTGAGCTATCCCTTGACCAATATCTTCTCCTTATTGATTTCGCTTTCAATTTCCCATAGGTATGCATACCTGCCTAGTTCTAATATAGCAAAAGGTTACGAACTGTTTCACAACTATGTTCATTTTTGCTACAACTCTCATAGACACTTCTAAGATATACAACTTTATTCACAATTTTTTTGGGGGCTTATGAATTATACTTAAATTCTTGAGTGTTAAT
Organism: Papaver armeniacum; assembly: GCA_023531295.1. Taxonomy (NCBI): domain Eukaryota; kingdom Viridiplantae; phylum Streptophyta; class Magnoliopsida; order Ranunculales; family Papaveraceae; genus Papaver; species Papaver armeniacum. The sequence goes on along the minus strand of JAJJWW010003201.1, from coordinate 92,435 downwards.
CAACACCACTTGTGCTTGTATTCATACAAACCATTCCATCGTATCTCCGTGAACTTTTGTTTCATATGAAACCGACCATGGACTTATTGAAGACATAAAATTTAAGAAATTAAATACGCAAATTAGAATGCACATTGCAAATTCTTATAGTGTAATTACACATTGGATTAATTCTTAATAAGAATTTTATCTAAACTGGGAAAGTGTTTGCTTAAATTCACTACACCAAATTCACCACTTGTGCTTGTAAGTTTACAAAAGGCAAATACTTGCAACAAGGCTAAGCTTTCTTCTCCTGAAACTTTGTATGAAATTTATCATTGTGCACACACGCTTGGTAACACTAAAACCATTTTCACGTGGTTAGGTGCCATTCAATTGTGTGCAATATTGTTTTCCACCCAATATTGGATAAACACGAAGGAAGGAAGAAATCTCACATGTTTACATGGATCTTAATAAGAATTTTATCTAAACTGGGAAAGTGTTTGCTTAAATTCACTACACCAAATTCGAATGGGTCCGTATTAGTAACAAAAACAATTTCTTAATAAGAATTTTATCTAAACTGGAAAGTGTTTGCTTAAATTCACTATTACAAAATCCGTTACAAAATGCCGTTACAAATGCTCATATTTAAAAATTCGTAACAAGGCTAAGCCGTTACGAATTTATAGGCTTGTCAGTCACACGCTTGGTAACACTAGGGTCGTAACATGGATATTTTCACGTGTGCCATTCAATTGTGTGCAATATTGTTTTCCACCCAATATTGGTTGAACTAGAGGATATTTCCTCCCCTATCACCCATACTTATCTCTCTCGACTATTCCACTCTCATTCGGTTACTTTTTTTTCTCCGCCTCTCTTATCTTGTTTTCTTCTCTAGAGCTGAAGCTTTAGAAGCTTAGATCTGTAAGAAATCTATCTCACGACTCTCACGATTATTCTCAAGAACTCTCTTATGTTAGGAGTTAATCATTTCAGTTTCTTCATCTTTTTTAGTTTTGTATTAGGGTTTCAGAATATGTTCATCTGAAAGAGAAAAGACAAACCCTAGAACCTAGTAAACCAAATCTATCTGCTCCCCTTTCACCTACCTATTCACATATTTTCAGAGAAACCTTAGAACCCAGTAAACCCAGTATTCTTACTTTTCATCCCAAACACTTTTCCCCTCTCATAGAAAAACCCTAAGTTTTTGTTTCATTTCCGTGTTTTTGTTCGATGCTTCCTCACTAAATTGATTTCTGCAGATTTTGGTTTTTCAATTGTTCAGGTTTGTAATCGGACTCTTAATTTCAATCTCTTAATTTAAATTTCTTAATTGATTTCTGTTGATTTTGTTCGATGCTTCCGCTATAATTTCAATTTTTTAATTTAGGGTTTCTTTATTTTTTGCTGATTTGGGGTTTAGATCTGTGGATATAGGTACTGATCTGTTTTATTTTTGCTTTTCTATGCTTTTGTGTTGCTGGTGGTGGTGTTGGCATCTAAGGCTTGGTATTCTATGGTGGAGTTGGGTTTGCAGGAGGTCATTGATCTTTCTAAAGCTTTGGTGGTGGTGAATTTTCAGCTGGTGGAGGTTTTGTAGTAGCAATAGTTGCATCATGAGCTGCAGCAGCTTCTGGGGGAGGTGGTTTTGTAAGGGGTTGAGTAGATTCTGAAGCAGTGGCTGAGGATATATGAAGATTAATACAAGAAATCAAAATTGGAAGTGAATGATTATGATGACGAAGAAGAGTGGTGGAGAGGTTTGTTCTTTGAAACCTTTAAGAGTAAAATTTCATTATTTGCTTGAAGTCATTTTAATTTATTAACGTGTTTTCTATTTTTAGTTTTTTGATATTAGTAATTGTGAAGAATAATTTTCAATTGTCTGAATTGTGATCATGTTGTATTAACTGCTATTGGTTTATATGCTCTATGTTGATTACCTACAAAAATGTTTGGAGGATGTAAAATAATACATGTCTTGTTCGAATGGCGATGAATGCTTAAGCCTTGCAAACAAGGCCTGGAGTCGATTGTGAGGAACGCAATCATCCGCATTTAAAGTATGCTGATTGTGCATGTTGTAGGATTTAATCATTGTCGACTAGATTAGTAATACTCCAGTCTGAAGTATCTTTCTTTTTTGTGTTGCCAGTCATGCCACTTCTATGGTTCTTTTTTGTTTGTAAGTTACCATTATATCTTTGGGTACATGATCTTTTTGAATTATGTTTCTCTGAAGGAAGTATGAGTACTCTTTGCTAAATTTGGTGCTGAGTAGGATGAATGAAGGTAGTTTGCGAGCGTTCTATCCCTATTGAGCCTTCCAAATGCGGAACAGTTGAGGTTGGAGATCTTGTCGTTTGCTTCCAGGTAATGTCATGTTATATTTTGATTAATTCTGCTACTTTAGTACTTTTTAAAGTAGATTTTATCATGTCTAATTAAGCTTCTTGGGTTTGTATTCAGGAAAGTGAAGCTCCGGCAGTCTACTTTGACGCCATGTTCTGGAAATCCGCAGGACAATACTGGAACAAATTCTGCATATGTAGAGCGTGCACACGCCATTCCTAAGTGGAATGGTCTCCTACCTAAATCAGGAGAAATGGTATGTTTCCTTCTCCGGTCATCACTCTTTAGAATTTTTATCCTAATTTGCATATGCTACTTCTGCTGTAGAAACCATCTAGTTATTTTTTGAGTTGTTTCAGTACTTATATATTCACCTAGTGTTTTTTTTTTGTTGATATTTAATATATGTATTGAGTATAAGTGACAATATCTAAGGATGATATTGTAGTTCTTAAGAGATGGAGTTGAAATGGGCGGGTGATAAAGATAAGGTGCAGACAAGAAAATCCATCGAGGAACGATGTGAGATAACAGCCTAAGAGATGGAGTTGAAATGGGCATCTGACACTCCCATCCCCCGAAAATATTATATGATAAAGATAAGGTGCACAATAGAGAGGCTATCTTAAACTTTAAACATTTCATGGTGGTCTTGCCATTTACCGAGGAAGAAACACAAAATCCGAATATAGAGCATGGCGAGAGAAGAGGGGAAATAGAAGATCGTTATATTCCTCAACCTGAAAATCTTCAAAATGAGCGGAATAGGGAAAATCAAGGAAACATGCAACTCCAAGAACCGAATGACCCAGCTGTTACCTTGTTGAGAAGAAACCAGAAATCGAGGATGACATTGAGAGACACTACATTGAACAAGCGCGGCTGGCTCGCGAGAGAAAGGATAAGAGCAGAAATGGAAAATCAAGAGATGGAAGAAGCAATCCGACAGAATAACCATGACAACCGCGAAAGAAGAAGGGAACAAAATCGTACCAATAGAAATATTAATGAAGAATTTGAGAGCCGAGAGACAGCCAAGAGGAGAGAACAACCGATATAATGGCGTGCGAATTGAGAAACGTTTAACGAGCAGGGAAGGTCAAAACAGACGAGCGAAGAAGGAGAAAGCGAGCTAAAAAGACCATTCAAATGAACAAATCTTAAGAGAACTCAGTTTTAGAAGGGAAGGAGGAAGGAAACAATTTCGCAGAGGTCTGCGAAGAATCCTTTCACGCTAGAAGTACAGATGGGAGGAATACCTCCTAAGTGCAATCTACCCGCATTAACCAACATCTTTGATGGAACAACCTGTGCGGTACAACATATCAAGGCTTATATGAGGTGTATCTTTCTCCATGATGCTATACTATGCAAATATTTCGCATCAAGCCCTAATGGAGAAGCACTAAAATGGTTTGAGGGTCTACCAAGGAACACAATCACATCATTCAATCATTTACAAGCCACATTCAGGAGCATACATAAGTAACAACTCTTCACGACTGTGCATTGAAGATGTATTCTTGAAACAAAGGGTTGGCGAGAGCTTAAGGCAGTTGACAATAAGATGGAGAACCATGTGTAGCAAAATGGCAGGGCGGGTTGAGGAAAGATATCTCATCCTCTCATTTGTGAATGCTCTTTTCGCGACTAACTTGTTATACATTCAAATTTTTAGAGTCAAAAATACAATCATAATGGTTACAAGAAGAATATATCGCCTTAGAAGAAAGACAGAATGAAATGAATTCTTATCCTATTCACGAACACAAATTCGAATGCTGCGCTTGCAAGCTTGTTACCTCAATTCATAAATACAAGAGCACTTCGCAAGGACAAGCAGCGGGGAAGGCAAGTGATGGGACAGCGGAGATAGTAGCTATGGGAAGTCATGACCGGGAGGAGTTTGAACAAGAAAGGAACTATTACAACCGTAACGGAATAATAAGATTCAAAGGCTAGATCATGTGCAAGAAACTTACTATGACGAAGGAAATATAATCATGGAGGGCAGAGAAGTCGAAATAATATGGGAACCAATTAAGATGCCTCCACCGAATGCTAGTGTGGAAAAGATCCGGGAAGCTATACTTGTGATGGAAAATGTACCAAAGACCTTGGAACGTGGAATGGAACCACCGCCAGTAAAGGTCATGTCAAAATCTTCCATCCAAGATAAATAACGTAGGCAAGTATGGGAAGGAAAGGTGAAATATTGTTATTCATCTTCTGATGAAAGAGTTATACATCAATAATGTTAGCCAATTATATTACAAGGAAGAACTACCAAAAAAGGGGGAGTGAAGATTGAATTCGAGGGAAAAATCCAAGAAATACACTATAATAAGGATACAAAAATGTACGAGATATTACAAGCGAGAGAAAGAAAACAAAAAGAGTTATCTCTTTGGTGATTCTTCTTCTTCATCCGATTCTTCATCCGATTATTCTCATCGCGAAATTTTCTTCTTCGCCAGCCTCGCTATCAGAAACGTCTGAGACAGGCAGATTCTCAGGAACCTTTTCAAGGAGACAGGGATATGAATGCAGAGGGATATTGTGGTCCTTACAAACATACTCCATGCCTCCCATTGCCATTTCACTAATTTTCTTCCTTAAAGTCTTGATATTCTTCTCGGAATCAAGGTACATTCGTTTAAAGCGATTAGTTAAATTTAAACTAGATCTGTGTTCGATCTCCAAGAGATGATATTTGGATTGAAGATCCTTTAATGAAAAGACACACCAATATGCAAACTGATAAAATAGAAATGATAAAAGGAAGTAAAATCTTATACCATAAAGTTGTTGATTAGCGTTTGAAGAGTGGACACCCTTTTGGGAGTCATCGCCATTGTCTTATTCTTCTATTCAATATCCTGCATGAGCAATTTATCCTCGGGGACATTATCCTTCTTTTTCAGGCGAATGCCCCAAATGAGATTTCGCATTAACCATCTTTATCTTCAAAAAAGTTCTCTACAGTGTACTTCTCAGCGTTTTTATGTATTTCTAGGAGTTAAAGTTTTCCGACCTTATGTGTTGCATAACACTTAATAATCAAAATCCGTGCGCTTTGTTTGCAAAAGAATAGAGGCAAGTACGTACTTTTCAAGGAAAGTATTCTTTCGCTCGTTCCTTCTCCAATTGAAACCAAGGAATATGACAACAATGAGTTTTTCCTTCAAATCGCTCTTCAGACCTACTTAAATAATTTTTAGTTCAGTTAGTTTAAGTGAAATAGATTCCTTAAGAGTTTTACAATTTTCTAATTCAGAGACCTACGTAGTAGTCTTTCTCAAGTCTCTTGCTTTAGCCTTGTAGCGTTACAGTCTCTTTCAGAACCTACATATTACGAGTTTGGACCTCTTTTATCTACTATAATGGGTGTGGGTGCTAGTGGATTATTTATCTAATATGGTGATAGTTTTGATCTTAGGTGTTTATAACATGCTCCATGAAGATCCTGGTAACATTAGCTACTCAGGTATTAGTGGATTGTCGGATCAAATTCATGAACTAAGAGAGAATTATGTCTTAGATGAGGATGATTATGAGTTACCGCAGGATAACAATGCGGTATTTCACCGTCCTGCACCAGTGAGTATTCTTGTTCTTGACCTAGTATTTGTTTATATATTTGAATAGCTACTTAGGTTGAAGACATAATTTGATGGTAATGGATTCTTGTTCTTGTTATTGCTCTCTGATTTTGATTTATTTCCTTGTACAAAGATACTTCTGTTGTCTCAAAATTTTATAATTTTCTGCTCTTAGTAAACATTAAAGCTTCGTAAACATTAAAGTGTTGTTGTTAATTGTTCGTGACCAGTATTAGTCATGTATGCAAGTAAGCCATGGCAGAGTTTGATACTTTATTAGTTCATCTATGATGGGTTTGCTGCAGATATTGCCGAAACTTGAGTTTGCTAGCTGGCGCTTCTTGTGCATGTTTGTTTCCAACCCTGAACTTTATTTTAAGCATGTGGTTCATCTTTGAGACTGACACATTTGAATAAATTCACATGTTGTCGAATCTTGAGTTTGCTGGCTGGCACTGCTTGTGCCTATTTGCTTTAAACCCTGAACTTTATTTGATCGTCAATTCAGAATGCAATGATGAGATTGAAGGTTTAACATTGAGTGAACTTTTTATTGATGTTAACTGCAGACTCAGAAGATATGTTTAGACTATATGAATATGGAGAGTTTGGAGAAGCTTAACAAGAACAAGAAATTGGTCAAGAAGCTTGCTAAGAAATAACATGCTTTCTTATTGTAGGTCTGTTTTGATTTTGCAGTTGGAAGAAAGAATGTGGGTTATAATGCTAATACGTCTCCACAATGCTGGAAAGAAAGATAAGATCATGTTATCTTTGTAAGTTTCTAAATAGTATCTGCTTATAGTGGTTTATGTTAGAAGAATTTGTGAACTTAGGAAGTTTCCAATGTTTCTATGAACTGAACTTAGGAACTTGATACTTAGCAAAAAAAATTATACTTAGAAGAATTTATTTCCTTTTTCTGATATGAATGGAGTTAATGTTCAATGAATTGAATTGAATGAATGTTCTATGAATTGAATGAATGATGAAACTATTGTTGAGTGTGGATGATGTATTGATTGAAAGGTGTATGCATGTATTGAATTTGGAATTCCGGCTTATTTCCGACAGAAAATGAACTGCCAGTAATATTGACCTGGTCAAAATTAGTCAATATTGACCAGGTCAATGTTGACTGGCAATAATTTTTTTACTGTTACAAAAAAGTTCGTAACGGCTCTGGCATGTTACTAATGTGCCACGTAGTAACGGTTCGAGGATGTTACGACCATGTTGTTACAAAAAAAAATCGTAACGGCCCTGAGCTGTTACCACGTGTCAAATTTGTAACGTCTCTCAGCTGTTACTAGAGCCGTTACAACCAAAATTCGTAACGGCCCCATTGCCGTTACAAAAAAAATGTAACACCCACTTTTGCAACAGGTAAAAGCCGTTACAACCCGTTTTAGTAACGACTCAGTTCTGTTACGAATCCGAGAATTTGGTGTAGTGATTTCGAGTAACCCTATATTGAATTTAAAGTTACATGGAGCCTTGAATCTATAAATAGAAATACTATTGTAACATGATCATTTTTTAATCCTTAACACTCTTGTGTATCCTAGTTGTTAAGCTAGAGTCTCCCTCTAAAACCAAGGTTTTCTCTCAGAAACATATTAGGTTACGACTTTGAAGATTTCACTTAGGGATTCGTGAATCCCGTTCAGACTATGTTTTACCTTAGAGTTCTTGTATCCAGATCTTGTTCTTATTGATCTTTGAGGTTTTTATAATCGCATATCAGGAGCGAGAGATATAAAAATCATAAAGTTCTCTTCGTCTTAGATTTTGTGACTCCTCAAGATAGATATCTGAACTCTTATTTGATTTGTTTGAATTGTCCTTGCGAGTTGGTTAGTAATCTAGTTTTCTTAGATAACTAAGTTTTATTGTTCTGTATTCTTGAGGTTTGTTGGACATTGTCGGTTGCAAACATATTTCCAAGCCTAGATTGAAAAATCAAAATGGGAATCAAATAGGCTTGTCTGCTAAAGGTAGATAGGTATCAAAAGTCTTTAGGTTGAAGCAACTCTTAGGCTGTAAAGGACGTCAACTAAGGGAATCAAGTGCATAAAACCTTTCGAGGTTCAAGAGACGTAAGGAACACGACTGCAACTGAATTTCTTGGAGGGTGAATTCGGTCTCAACTACATTCCATCCGAAGTCTGATAGTAGGCTTGTATTTGTAGCGGTTTAATATAGTGTGGTTTTCAAAGTTGTATGAGGTCCCTGCATTTTTATGAAGGTACAATTTTCCTTGTTAACAAAACTTCTGGTGTCTTGTGTTTTTCCATTTCCACGTTATATTGTGTTATCTTAATAATAGGAATATCACAAGTAGTACGTAATAAATCTAGATAGTTGAAGTCCTTATTATATGAGATCAAAAACAAAACTTGTTCTTGTTGAACTCATATCTTGAGAGATAGATTGCAAGTTTCACACTTGTTAGAATTCAGATCCTCTTAATCCGGGTAAGATTAGATTGATCTGGGATACTGATTTTTGAGATCTTCCAAGAATTCTTATATACAATCAGGTACACGGACCTTTGGTCTATACATATTGATAGCATAAGAGAAATAGAGAAAAATTCTATATACAATTTTTTTCAGGGTCTTTTCTTTAGACCTACTTGCAATTGTAATAAGTTTTGTCCATACAGGTTGTCGAACAAAAAATTTGGTGGTGTACTTGGTACCCTCACCTTTTCAACTTGTCCCGATGTTGATGAGTTATGGTATGTGCTTGATACCTTCAAAGTACTGAGAAGGGTACGTAGGTAGCCACAATGAGTTGCAACATCAGTGGTTCAACATTTTATCGCTCTTATAATCTAATTGTGAGGTGATTGTCACCCTATGGTAACTCATATCATCTGGCTCGGAAATGCAAAGAAAAAGATGATAGTTGCCATACTTGATGAGGTAAGTTGAAGTCTATTCGGTGGATGCTCATACTTTTGATCAAGTTGTTCGACGTAGGCATGCACCAATTGCGAATTGGATGGCCAAAGAAGTAATATAAAACTGTATGCAAATTTGGCGAGATTGCATAATTCGCTTGCATCACAAGATGATATTAGGCGAGTATAGAATGAGCCTAATTATGTGTCATTGGTACGTGCAAAATCAATGATAGCTTTCAACAATGCGGAACTGAAGTAAGAAAGATGGGAATAGGATTGAAATGGACTATGTGCAAGTCCAAGGCATGCATTACGCCTGGAAAGGACTTGGAAGCCAGTGATGCATGCAAGAATGCATTGGCCTTTATGGCCTTCCACCCTTCGCATAACAAGGATGAAAACGCGGGGGTACCAAAATGCACCACCAACTGTTTCTTAGGTAATCTGTATGGAAAAACTCACTACAACTCTGAGATTTCAACTCAATCAAGGAATAGTATCTAGAGTTATATGTCTCTCTCTCTCTTGCAATTAGAACGTTAGCATACGTCACACCAACTAAATGTTATTTCAACTGATTTGGAGACTTTAAACCAAATCTGCCTCCCACAGATTAAGCATATATATGATTTCCTTTTACAATCAATTTTTTTTATCAAAGGTGATGAAAATCGATAGCAATAGACAAAGTCCATCTAACCTTAAAATATGGACTTATGCAACCCGAATTGCAGCCTAGATTATTATTTACCTCACAAGTAAAAAACTTGTGGAAGCAACAAAGTTTGAGACAAATAGAACTTTGATGATTTCTATCTATCTTGATCGAGTGAGCAGCTCAACAATCGATCAAGATCAGGATACTCGAGTTATCAAGAGAAGATAACTGGACATGGCATGAATCCCTATGAAGTCTTTGTAGTCGCCAAACCCTAAAAAGGGTTAGGAAGAGGACGACTCTAGTTACAACTAGGACACACCAAAGTAGTGTCGGATTCAAAGATCCCAGTTGCTTGAAGTTCCCCTTTTATAGACGTTCAAAGCATAGGTTGCTTTAGGTTTAAGCTAAGATAGTTTTGGAACCAAGCGAACAATATCTATCGTTAGATGAATCTTTGAATCTGATTTACATAAATAAGATATACACACTAGTTAGGTGAAACTGTAACCGAACCATGTATAAAGACTATGTTCAAGGTGGTTAGACAAAACTAGCCGATTTGAACTTAAAAAACCTAACGTTCATTTTCATGAACACTTAAGACATTAACCTTGAGCCACAATCATGTGATCAAATAAGATTAGTGTTTGAGAGAATTAATCAAATGCTAATTATCTCGTAGAAATAAATTAATCGCACTTGAAGATAATCGACATGGTTAGTAAATGCACAAAGTACAAATACCGTAGCCGTTAGTGACTCTGGTCAGTCAGAGTACGTGTACCGGTTTACGGAGTTAACAGAACTATTTAGGTATGCATACCGGTTTGGAAACCTTAAGACTATGACCGGTTCCAGAGTCCACAGAACTATTTTGGTTTGCGTACCGGTACGGATACTAAATTACCAAATTCGGGAACACATAACTATTTTGGTACGTGTACCGGTTTGGTTACTAATCCCAGTTCCATGACCACGGTTCCTAAATGGTTTGCATACGAGTATGCATACCGATCCAGTTCACGAGTTGAACAGATTTTTCACATGATATACATAAGAATATGCGTACCACAAATCTGCAAGTCGATATGTAGCTACTCTGCTACGTGTACGAGTACATGTAATACGGGTTCAGACTTATAACATTTTCCCCAGTTTGTAAGACTGATAACACTGTCTTGTATCCGAGTCTATAGTTGTTCTATATTTCTCTCTAAATCGATTCGAAATATTCCCGAATAACATCAATGACACATATCACAGTTCCAGGCTATTTTCGAACGATAAGACTTGAATCATGATTTTGATTCCGAACAATATGTTGTCCTTAAACGAAATTCATCAAGTATGAACAAATGTTCATTAAGCGTAGTCATTATATTTCGAGAACTAATTATCAAGATAAACTTGACTCGAAATTCTTGTCTATGCATAATAGTCTAATTAGTTATGCGACATCGTCTAAATGATAGAAAAGTGAATATAACTTGTGAAATAGGTGGATCAGTCTTCACTTACCTTTTGTCGATGAAGTTCTCTAAAAGCTTCGGTTGATCTTCTCCTTCAAACGGTAGAACGCAATGATGACTGCCGTGATCCACTGTTTCTCAACTACACTTTTCTCCTAGTCCGAGACTTAACTAATTGTAGACTAGAAATCAAGATATAGTTTTGACAACTAAATTTGACAACAAGCTTGAGATAACAAAACTTGTGAGTTCGACCGAGCAATGCTCTAACAATCTCCCTCTTTGTCAATTTTAGTGACAAAACTATCAATACATATGGATAAAAAGTAAAGCTTCCTCGAATCCATCATGCTTGATTTCCTTGGTTCTTCAACTCCTTGAACTCTTCGTAATTTCAAGTTGCAATGATTCTAAACGTGTTCAGCTCAGCATCGTTGTTGTTGAAGATCCGTAGCGATAACAACATTGGAAACAAATATTCTCAAACGTCGTTATACATAAACATAATACTATTAATTTATCCAAAGCTCAATTGTATCCCAATTCTGAAGTAATACTACGGTGATATGTTTCTCCCCCTTAATCAATACTTACATCTTTTGTATAATAGCTGAAACCTATAGATTATCGATTTCCTCCCCCTTATACATAATGATCCGTAAACAATATGTATGTAGTATGAAACTACTAAATAATACGCCCCCTTTTTGTCAATAAAATTAACAAAGGTACGAAAATTGTGGGATCGTAATGAACACAAACAAAGGATGTGGCAAGTTTTAAGGAAGTTTTGAGATTCTACATTATAACATAGTTAAAATGCAACTCTTCATATCAAATTTTTTAGATGATATCACATAGTAAAAATTACTTAGCGCTCATCTAGGAGATTTATGATACAAGCATCCCCTTTTAAATTCCACAACCACAATCCCCACAAAGGTATAACAATTAAGCACAAGTTCATTTAAGAACTCTCCCCCATTTGATGTCATTCTCAAGAGAACAACATGAGTGACCTTGCTTTATAAAAAGAAGGATTTTGTTGGACATTAACAAATCACATGGATTTGTATCCGAAAATAGACTTAAAATAATCTCAATACCAGTTACGGACAAAATGATAATTTTGATCGGTATGACTCAACATAAGAACATCTTACGGAGTGTGTCAAGCAGTAAAAACACATGAGTGTGATCACGAGTAGATCAATACTGCGAGAAAATTCTCAAAGAGTTTGTTCTATTTTCCATTTATAAAAAACATAAAAGATTTAACTTCTGAGCATATATGAAATATCATCTCGATTCACGAAAAACGTAAAGGAAAAAATATTTCATAAGACTTTTGCAATAATTAAACCAATAATGATTACATACTGCAAGTTCATCTTCCAACAACTCTTGAATTTAAATAAATAAATCTAAAAACATGCAAGATGAAAATCATTGGAAATAGCTTGTGTAATCACAATTTTTGCCATACCAAACCCTAGTTATCCTTATCAAAAGTAAGAATAAATTCTCACAAGAAGTTTCCTAGATATCCATCTATGACTGTGCAAAGTGAGTATGAACTACAATTGTCAAATTTAGCAATTTTAATTGAAAATCATCCAAAGCTAAAATAACATCAAAGTCATTACAACCATCAACAATGGTTCAAACGTAGTTCAACATACAAACTTAAACAGACGTGACATAAGAATACAATAAAGAACTAATTTACGCTTGATTGCGATATAATTCCTCAGCAATCTTAGATAAAGGTTCAGCTAAATCTGGATGAGTTTCCAAGGAAAATGTCAGCTGATCCTGCATGCAATCAATTCTTTGTTGAAGAAGAGCAACTTCAGGATTTGGAGCCAAGTTTCTACTCATATTTTCGACGTTGTCCATGGTCAAGGGTTTTGGACTCTCAGAACTGGTTCCAAAAGGAGCAATGTGGTTATTAAAAAAGCGGGGGTATAAAAACCACACCCAATATTTCGTTCAAAAATCTGTATGGACTAACTCCAATATAATTCCAAGAGAATCAACTAGACAGTCAGACTCAATCAAGGAAATATATCCAAGAGTTATATCTCAATTTCTCAATACAATTTGCAATCAAACAGATAGAGATCTGTGAGCCTGATTGATATGAGGAATAACTTGAACGGTACCAAAGACCAATATTCAAGTGTCAATCAATTTCAATCAACAACCAAAGATTGATTTTACCAAGTGATTGAACTATGCACAACCTGTGATATTTCAATTATATAAACAAATATAATGCGGAAAAGAAATAACACAGACACCAAAAGTTTTGTTAACGAGGAAATCGCAAATGCAAAAAAACCCCGGGACCTAGTCCAGATTTGAACACCACACTGTATTAAGCCGCTACAAACACTAGCCTAATACAAGTTAACTTCATATTAGAATGTAGTTGAGCCCTTACCAAGTCTTACACCGATTAAGGTACAATCGCGTTCCTTACGCCTCTGTCTCCCACAGAAAAGTCTATTCTGATAGATAAATCTGTCTCTCACAGAAATACCTACGAAGTTTTTGTTTCGTCTTTTGATAAATCAAGGTGAACAGGAAACAATTGATAATCCGGTCTTATATTCCCGAAGAACATCCTAGAAATATCAATCACCACACAATAACTTAATTATATGGTAGATAGAAGAAGTTATTGTGGAATCACCAACAATGAGACGAAGAGATTTGTGATTACTTTTTATATCTTACCTATTAGAGATAAATCTCGAGCCAATCTTAGAGAAGATAATACCCAATACGATAGAACAAGTAAGATCAGAACACGCAACTACAGAGAAGATAGTTGGGTCTGGCTTCATAATCCCAATGAAGTCTTTAAGTCGTTGACCTATAATGGTTTTAGGAAAAACCTAGGCTAAAGGAGAATCGATTCTAGTACGCAACTAGTATCACACAAAAGTGTGGGGATTAGGTTTTCCAGTTGCTAGAGTTCTCCCTTATATAGTCTTTCAAATCAGGGTTTGATAGCTTAGAAACAAATCAATATTCACCGTTAGATGAAAACCTGATTATTCAAGCTAAGTTTGCTTAAAAGCAAAGCAATATCTCTCCACCGTTAGATGGTCTTAGCTTGTCACACACAAATGAAATATACCTTCATTTAGATATGGGTAACCGTACCTAAACATGTATATTGAGTTGGCTCAACAATAGTTAACCGAAGTTAGCCATATGAACACTTTTGTATTAACCACATTCATCTAACACTTCTAGATCAAATGAATCTAATTGTGTTACTCATAGAGTTGTTCAATTGTTTATATTCCCATAGAAGTATACAAGACAAAATTGAAACAAAATCGCATTTGATTCATGATTGTACAAAGTACTTATTCAATAATCAATTCATGAACATTTAGCCACGGTTTGCAAAGATTGCATTCCTTAATTTATAAATGTATTTGTTCATGAGTATGAAATCATACTTAACAGATTTTAGAACTTTAACCAACTCAGTTTGCAAACGGGTACGCAAACTTAAGTTTCGGACTCTGGTCATGTACGACAGTTTGCAAACGGGTATGCATATTGTCGTTCCGGACCGAGCTCAGGTAAAATCGTTCACATACTGGTATGCAAACTTGGTTCCCGAAATTTAACAGTTAAAACCGTTCGCATCATGGTATGCAAACTTGGTTCCCGGACCTGAATCATACTACAACAGTTTGCATAATGGTATGAATATTGTGATACATCCGGACAATGGTTAATTGTTCTAAACTCCCATTTCAATCATTGAAACATCCTTAGAAGGCGACAATGGCTGTATCACACATACCATTAGCTTATAAGTAATTCTCAAGTGATCGAATGATCAATACGAAACATTCCGAGTCGACATCAAATGACTGTCTCACACAAATCATGTAAGATGTTTCAAGGCAATTTTCACATGATCATCTTTTGACTTATTATTTAGTTTCAAACAAATAAATTGTTTCCAACTAAACTCGTCAAGAATAATGATGAACGTAGTTAAAGCAAAAAGCTTTCCAACACATATTTCAAGAAATAGATAAGCGAGTTAAACTCAACTCGAAATATCAAATGTGTATAATGTAAAAGTCTATATAGCTATATGACTTAGTCTCAATAGGACATAGAATAAAATAAACTTCTAAGTGATAGATAAGTTTTAGCCTCCACATGCCTTTTGTTGATGAAATTCCTCCAAGCTCTCCTCAGTGGATCTTCGTCTTCAATCGATGAACCTTGTGAAGTCTAAAGCTCAATTACACATTCTATACTAATCCGAGACATAGCTATAAGTAGACTAAAAATCAAGACTTATAGTTTTGATCACCTAATCTTGACAAACAAGCTTGAGATAGCAACACTTCCGAGTTCGACCGAGCAGTGCTCTAACAGTTATGACTGCAAATCCTTGTAATGAGGCAAGGGAATCCCGAAGTCTTCTTAGAAATTTTTCTTACGCTTATCATCCGAATAATAAGGCCACATAAATCAATGTCTCTCCCTTGTGTAATGTAGTAAACCAATTCCGCAACAAATTTAGTCCACCAGAACTTGTCGATGGTGTTAGGCATCAAGTTTGCCACAACCAGTTTTCCAGCTGCCCTTGATATTGATTTTCCCATCCTTCCAAGGTGCAATCTTTCCGAGTAGAAGATTATTAATCTTATTATGGGTGGTTCTCAAATTTTACGGCTGAGGAACTTGAAAATTACCAATTCGTGGCAAGGCTAGAAGATCGGCAATTACTTAACGATTCATAACAAATGTTTTATTGTTGACTATGGTCTTAAAGGTACAGTTTTCAGTATCAGCCTCATGTAAATTTGCATAAAATTGAGCCGTCATTTCTATATGGGCAATTCCCATAGGTCGGTGAATTATATCCCATTCGTGTAGGCTCATAAACCCTGGAAGATCATGAACCCTAAGTTTTGATGCACCACTTTCCATAATGGGAGTTTTGGTGCTATATTCCATGTAAAGGTTACGAGCATGTTTGCTGATGAATTGGGTTAACTAGGATCAAAATATGGTTCATCCTCATTTATACTCGGGTTTGAACTCTCCCTTTTATAATTTCTTTTCCTATGCATATTCAATTGAAAAAGGTTCACGAATCAGAATGAAGAACTTACCGAGTTCGTATACTATTGAAAATGTCACAGCTCCGGAACTATGTGGAAAACAAAAAATGTTGATCACCCCTTAAACAAAATATTCTCCTGATTTTAATGATGCAACAACCAATCAAAATGGTTAAGGAATAGGTGAAGAGAAGGAAGAGAGTAGATGAACCTTTTGGTTTTTCTCACGAAGTTATTGAACTGACGAGAGAAGATGAAGGAGAAAACAACAGAAGTAATCCTCTTTTTATGTGCACGGACCGATCAATACCCGAACCGGTTTCACTAGTTCTGGTACTATATCCAAACCCGTTGTGGTTCTGGTTCAAGTCCACCGTACGTGAACCACACATATCTTTCCTTCGAAGAAGTTACGCTTGATTTAGTAGTGGCTTCAAGCGCACGAGCGCTATCCTTAGCCATATATACTTTGCTCGTGATTAAATATCTTTAACTTTCAACGAGACAATTTCTGGAATGCGTTGCAAGGTTATTTCCTTCCATGATGACATGTTTCTTAGATTTGTATCTTGCAGGTAAAGATCGGAGAATTTTCATCACAATGTCCTTTTCAGGAATAGTCTTACCTAACGCATAACATGCATTAACAATTTCAGACACTTTGTGATTAAACTCATTAAACGAATCTTCATCAGACATACAGAGATTTTCCCAGTCACAATTAAGGTTTTGAAGCCTAGCTTCTTTTTCCGAGGTATCTCCTTCGAATACGGTTTCTAAGATATCCCAAGCATCTTTTAACATAGTGCACGAAGTCACATGGTGCTGAAGATCTTGGCTTATGATGTGAATAATATCATCTAACCCGTCAGAATTGTGCTTTGAAACATCTATCTCGGTTTCACTATATTCTTCTATATCTTTCTCAACAGTGGTTTTGTCTCTAACAATTGTTGGAACATTATATCCCTTTACAACAAGTTTCCATGTCTGAAAGTCACGAGCTTGTAGAAAAGAACGCATAACAATTTTCCACCATAAGTAATTTGTGCCATCAAGGGATGGCGGTACGTTTATCGAGATTACACTTCTGTCGATATAGTCAGATTGCTTCAAACACAGACTTATTAGGTATTTTGCGTATTTGCCTACTCTCATACCAATTGAAAATGCGGGGGGTACCAAAATACATACCACCAACTTTTTCGTAGGCAACCTCTATGGACTAAACCCAAATACAATTATGAGAGTTATAACTTAATGAATCTCAATCAGGAATTATATCAAGAGTTTATATCTCTTTTTCTCTTAATCAATATGTAAACGGAGAAAAGTCTGTGAACCTGATTATACCGTGAGAGTACTTGGACGATTCCAAATATCAATATCCAAGATCAATCAAGTCGTATCCAACAATTAAGATGGACGTATCTACTTGATTGATTTTACGTACAACCTGTGATATTATAATTATATAAATAAACAATATAATGCGGAAAAGAAATAATATAGACACCAGAAATTTTGTTAATGAGGAAACCACAAATGCAGAAAAACCCCGAGACCTTGTCCAGACTTGAACACCAAACTGTATTAAACCGCTACTGACTCTAGCCTACAATCAAAACTTCGGACTGAAATGTAGTTGAGACCGAATCCGCCGTCACAGTAATTCAGTTACAGTCGCGCTCCTTACGCCTCTTGAATCTCGCAAGACTCTACGCGATTGATTAACTTAGCTGAGTTCCTTTACAACGTAAGAGTTGCTTCAACCTAAGTGAAGACTTTAAACCAATCTGCCTCCCACATAAAAGCCTATATGTGATTTTCGTTTGTAGTAGGGTAAAAAATGATTCTGCTGAAAATGGTAAATTGGGGTGTCGATGAGAAACGAATTCAAACCCTAAACAAATGTACTGCACATGAGTACTTTAGATTCGAGAGATCAATCTATAAGACTCTGGCCTAAACCAAGAAATATCCATTCCAGATTCAATTCGGTCACAAAGGAAGGATAAGGGTTGATCATAGGGAGGGAAACAGAGAAGGTGTTGAGATCAGAATAATGAACTCTGTTAGGTGTAGTTATTTATGACTTGCTATCAGAATGTAGAACTGCTTGCAGAATGTAAGATGTAGGTTCTAGGTGTTTCTGAATACTTGTGCTAATAACATCGTCCCCGGTTGAAATAGATTTGAAGATATATTTATACAAGTCATAGTTGAATACGTTGATCTCGTTAAAATGGTGAGAACCATGTCCCTGTCATTAAGGGAAGACTGGTTGGTTTTACACCCACTACTCCTTTACTGCCATCAACTGCCCATCGTTCCTGACACTTTCTCAAGATGGGGGTATTGCACGCCACACGCTGTAATACCCTAATGAGTATCCCCCAGTTTGTGACATGTTTGATGTCTCGAGTATTTTCATAGGAAATATGGAGCAAGTTACATGAAGAGTGGAACAAGTCCGTCATAGTAGTTACTGAGTGGGTCTTGCTGGAAAGACCTAATAGTTTCGACCAATCACGCGCGGGTTAGGCGGTAGGTGGTCATATGTGATAAGTCAAGTCGTACAAGTGAGACTTGGCGTGAGTTAGCACTCAAAAATAGCATATGGTGCTCTTAGGTTAAATAAATAATTGAATAGTTAATTTACTCATTAAATCAATATTTATGAAATATCGTTTATCATTGATGCATGTAAAGCATCGCTTTTAAGCAAGCAGCTCAAATTAAATCGATACATACGAAGTGTCGTTATTAGGAACGTAACCATCCTTCTTTGGTCGAACGGTTGGTAGCCAGGTAAGTCGACTAAAGATGGCATGACCGACTCATGAAGAATAACAGTAGCTGACAACAATCATGGTGATGAGCACGAAAGTGCGACGCATTTTAACCCATAAATACATTAGCTATGACTCATTATTTCTCTAATAAATTTGTTTTAGTTGTTTTTGGAAGAATAAACTCTTGTGGAAAATGTTGCTCGAAAAATGATGTTTTGCACCCGCGAAGGACAATTGTTAAGAGGATTCCCGTTTTGGATAAGGGGCACACCAGCTGATAAGGGGCACACCAGGGCGCCAACTGCTAATCACACCCCATCTCTGATTAGGGGGAGTTCTTTCTTCTTCGTTCAAAACTGGTTGGATTCTGGCGGGAAAATTACTTCTACAGCTGCATGATTCAGGTTTGGATTTTCACGATATTCTCGTAGGTTTGTACGTGGACTCTCACTGGGATTGAGTTGTCATAACGAAACAGGATCGGTAATTACTTTGGCTGCGATAAAATATGAGTCTTCAATTGGTTCTCGTCAAATCAGGGAGGATATATTCTCGGTTTGATTTTCCTATATTTGGTTGATACATATTGCATGGGAGAATATTTTCTTCTTTACTCAACAGATTCGAATCTATCAAGCCAAGATAAACAAGGAAAGCCAGCTCAGAAGACACCTATGAGAATAAAATGGAAGATTACAATTAACTCGATAAAACAGAGATATA
This sequence comes from Papaver armeniacum, assembly GCA_023531295.1. Taxonomy (NCBI): domain Eukaryota; kingdom Viridiplantae; phylum Streptophyta; class Magnoliopsida; order Ranunculales; family Papaveraceae; genus Papaver; species Papaver armeniacum. The sequence goes on along the minus strand of JAJJWW010003201.1, from coordinate 72,814 downwards.
GAAGCGTGAGAAAATAAAACATGAAGGAGATACTCGGAGTTTTGGTTGTATATTTGGTAGTTGTTGAGCTACAAAAGAGTTTACTCCATCTAAAACGTGTTGAGGTACATATTATCATGTGTTGGAGTGTGGCATCTTGGAGGATAACGTGTGAAGAACAAATAAAAGAAGAAATTAATCCGTGGTTTCTGTAAAAGGAAAGAATATCACTACGCAGTTATTGTTGAATATTTATGGTGCAGTTAAGTATAAAAAGGATTTTCGAGGTCTACCAAAGGATTATCGAGTGATTGGGGAGGCTACAGAGTCGAGAAAATTGCTACAAAGAAATATGCAGCAGAGAAATAGTGAAGAACACGAAGAACAGACTTACAAGGACAGTCGTAAAACATTGTCGTTTATGCTTAAGAGATAAGACTGTCATCCTGCGACAGTTTACTGTTATTCTTTGTAACAGTGGGTTCGCAACGCTTATAAATGTTGCGAATTCCCGGTTTAATTTGATTTTCTCATTTTCTCTTCTTTGTAAACACCATTTGGGCAATAAAAATGAATTTTGAGCGTGTTTTCATCATGAGAAGCTAAGCCCCGACACTGGGTCGACGGAGGAAGCCGAAATTCATACATGGGTGAATTTATTTTATTCTTTTTATGACTTTTGCACTAATTAAATTGTTTTATTATTTGAAAAAATTAGTTATCATTTTATTAGATGGATCATGCTTGCTTAGATGTTTGATGTCCCATGCTTACGACTTATAACTAATATTTGGAGAATCTACCTTGGCAAAAATAAGAGTCCTTGTTGTTTTATTTATTGAGCGATAATTGTTGAAGAATAAATAATTGAACCTATTGATATGAGTGCGGTGGAATCCTAAGTCCCGGTCACTCTCTTTTATTATTATTATTTTCGTTAAACCTTTAAATTTAATCTCAACAAAGTCCGAGTGAACGACAACCCTTTTACTACAACAACAAACAAATTAAAAAACATATTAATTTTGGCGCCACCGACGCAGATTTGTTTTTAGATTAATTTTTAGGTTTACTTTTTTTTTTTTTTTATTTTGTACAGTATTTTCTTTTTCCTTTTTATGCGTTTCTTTTTGTATTTCTTTTCAGGGAATTTTTGAGGATGATGACTTCTTCTGAGGAGACGTCACCTACGATGACGCTGGCGGAATATAAGCGTAGAAATTCAAATTATCAGGAAACCTCATCTGAGATGACGCTTGCTGAATATATGCGTAGGCAATGGTATGGAGTTTCTGCTCCACATGAGGTAAGTGAAGAATCACATCAACTATATATGAGAAGTATTACAAACACACACCGCCTAGTTTGGAACAAAGATTGAGAATTCTAGAATGCCAAAGATTATTTAATGATAATGATGATGATGATGATGATGATCAGTCTTATAGTGACTCTCTATTCCAAATAGAACGTAGAGATGACCCTGTGGATGATTCGCCTAATTCCATAGATGAATCTACCTCACAAGATCATTCACCCGACTTAGAGGTTGTTTCTAGACCACTAGACTTCCAAAAGTTGCCTAATTTAGGGTTAGATTTGTGTTCTTCTAAAGTGTTATTGGATTACTTTGCATCTAAGTACCCAGAGGATTTGCCTATTTCTAATACCGTGCATGAGCCAGTTGAAAATTTCCCAGTCTCAATAGAATCCCCATATTTTGTTCTTTACGCACTTCCATGTGCAGTAAAAACTTGGTTTAGGGGTAAATCTTGTTTTTTGATAGTTTCAGCGTCTTTGCGTTTTCATGATATAAGTGTGAAGCTGTCGTTTGTAAATATTGTATTTTGGGTCGATCCCCAAGTTTTCAGGTTATTAGTTTATGGGGATCCTTTTTGTATATTCCAGTAGGTGTATTTTTTTTTTATATATATTTTCGTTTACTTTTTGCATCTTATGAATTTCCCATCTTAAGTTTTGCGTTGGATGACTCAATTACATTGAGGACAATGTAATGTTTAAGTGTGGGGGAGTGGTTAACTTTTTACTCTACTTTTTTTCAGAACCAAATTATTGAGCGGGTTAAAAAATAAAAAAAAAAAAAAAAAAATGATCACTGTGGTAGCGGGTCTATAAAAAAAAATATATTATGATTATTAGGGTTATGACCAGCTGTGTAGCGGGTCTTCTTCTTTTTTGCTCGAGGACTAGCAAAATGTAAGTGTGGGGGAATTTGATGAGCACGAAAGTGCGACACATTTTAACCCATAAATACATTAGCTATGACTCATTATTTCTCTAATAAATTTGTTTTAGTTGTTTTTGGAAGAATAAACTCTTGTGGAGAATGTTGCTCGAAAAATGATGTTTTGCACCCGCGAAGGACAATTGTTAAGCGGATTCCCGTTTTGGATAAGGGGCACACCAGCTGATAAGGGGCACACCAGGGCGCCAACTGCTAATTACACCCCATCTCTGATTAGGAGGAGTTCTTTCTTCTTCGTTCAAAACTGGTTGGATTCAGCAGAAAATTACTTCTACAATCGCATTATTTTGGTTTGGATTTTCACGATATTCTCGTAGGTTTGTACGTGGACTCTCACTGGGATTGAGCTGTCATAACGAAACAGGATCGGTAATTACTTTGGCTGCGATAAAATATGAGTCTTCAATTGGTTCTCGTCAAATCAGGGAGGATATATTCTCGGTTTGATTTTCCTATATTTGGTTGATACATATTGCATGGGAGAATATTTTCTTCTTTACTCAACAGATTCGAATCTATCAAGCCAAGATAAACAAGGAAAGCCAGCTCAAGACACCTATGAGAATAAAATGGAAGATTACAATTAACTCGATAAAACAGAGATATAGACGCGTGAGAAAATAAAAAATGAAGGAGATACTCGGAGTTTTGGTTGTATGTTTGGTAGTTGCTGAGCTACAAAAGAGTTTACTCCAGCTAAAACGTGTTGAGTATAGATTATCATGTGTTGGAGTGTGGCATCTTGGAGGATAACGCGTGAAGAACAAATAAAAGAAGAAATTAATCCGTGGTTTCTGTAAAAGGAAAGAATATCACTACGCAGTTATTGTTGAATATTTATGGTGCCGTTAAGTATAAAAAGGATGTTCGAGGTCTACCAAAGGATTATCGAGTGATTAGGGAGGCAACAGAGTTGAGAAAATTGTGAGAGAAATCTGCAGCAGCAGAAAAAATAGTGAAGAACACGAAGAACAGACTTACAAGGACAATCGTAAAACATTGTCGTTTATGCTTAAGAGATAAGACTGTCATCCTGCGACAGTTTACTGTTATTCTTTGTAACAGTGGGTTCGCAACGCTTATAAACGTTGCGAATTCCCGGTTTAATTTGATTTTCTCATTTTCTCTTCTTTGTAAACACCATTTGGGCAATAAAAATGAATTTTGAGCGTGTTTTCATCATGAGAAGCTAAGCCCGACACTGGGTCGACGGAGGAAGCCGAAATTCATACATGGGTGAATTTATTTTATTCTGTTTATGACTTTTGCACTAATTAAATTGTTTTATTATTTGAAAAAATTAGTTATCATTTTATTAGATGGATCATGCTTGCTTAGATGTTTGATGTCCCATGCTTACGACTTATAACTAATATTTGGAGAATCTACCTTGGCAAAAATAAAAGTCCTTGTTGTTTTATTTATTGAGCGATAATTGTTGAAGAATAAATAATTGAACCTATTGATATGAGTGCGGTGGAATCCTAAGTCCCGGTCACTCTCTTTTATTATTATTATTATTTTCGTTAAACCTTTAAATTTAATCTCAACAAAGTCCGAGTGAACGACAACCCTTTTACTACAACAACAAACAAATTAAAAAACATATTAATTTTGGCGCCACCGACGCAGATTTGTTTTTAGATTAATTTTTAGGTTTACTATTTTTTTTTTAATTTTGTACAGTATTTTCTTTTTCCTTTTTATGCGTTTCTTTTTGTATTTCTTTTCAGGGAATTTTTGAGGATGATGACTTCTTCTGAGGAGACGTCACCTACGATGACGCTGGCGGAATATAAGCGTAGAAAGTCAAATTATCAGGAAACCTCATCTGAGATGACGCTTGCTGAATATATGCGTAGGCAATGGTATGGAGTTTCTGCTCCACATGAGGTAAGTGAAGAATCACATCAACTATATATGAGAAGTATTACAAACACACACCGCCTAGTTTGGAACAAAGATTGAGAATTCTAGAATGCCAAAGATTATTTAATGATAATGATGATGATGATGATGATGATCAGTCTTATAGTGACTCTCTATTCCAAATAGAACGTAGAGATGACCCTGTGGATGATTGTGTGGATGATTCGCCTAATTCCATAGATGAATCTACCTCACAAGATCATTCACCCGACTTAGAGGTTGTTTCTAGACCACTAGACTTCCAAAAGTTGCCTAATTTAGGGTTAGAATTGTGTGCTTCTAAAGTGTTATTGGATTACTTTGCATCTAAGTACCCAGAGGATTTGCCTATTTCTAATACCGTGCATGAGCCAGTTGAAAATTTCCCAGTCTCAATAGAATCCCCATATTTTGTTCTTTATGCACTTCCATGTGCAGTAAAAACTTGGTTTAGGGGTAAATCTTGTTTTTGATAGTTTCAAATATCTTTGCGTTTTCATGACATAAGTGTGAAGTCAGTCGTTTGTAAATATTGTATTTTGGGTCGATCCCCAAGTTTTCAGGTTATTAGTTTATGGGGATCCTTTTTGTATATTCCAGTAGGTGTATTTTTTTTTTATATATATATTTTCGTTTACTTTTTGCATCTTATGAATTTCCCATCTTAAGTTTTGCGTTGGATGACTCAATTACATTGAGGACAATGTAATGTTTAAGTGTGGGGGAGTGGTTAACTTTTTACTCTACTTTTTTCAGGAACCAGCTGTTGAGCGGGTTAAAAAAAATAAAAAAATAAAAAAAAATGATCAGCTGTGTAGCGGGTCTATAAAAAAAAATATATTATGATTGTTAGGGTTATGACCAGCTGTGTAGCGGGTCTTCTTCTTTTTTGCTCGAGGACTAGCAAAATGTAAGTGTGGGGGAATTTGATGAGCACGAAAGTGCGACACATTTTAACCCATAAATACATTAGCTATGACTCATTATTTCTCTAATAAATTTGTTTTAGTTGTTTTTGGAAGAATAAACTCTTGTGGAGAATGTTGCTCGAAAAATGATGTTTTGCACCCGCGAAGGACAATTGTTAAGCGGATTCCCGTTTTGGATAAGGGGCACACCAGCTGATAAGGGGCACACCAGGGCGCCAACTGCTAATTACACCCCATCTCTGATTAGGAGGAGTTCTTTCTTCTTCGTTCAAAACTGGTTGGATTCTGGCAGGAAAATTACTTCTACAACTGCATTATTTTTGTTTGGATTTTCACGATATTCTCGTAGGTTTGTACGTGGACTCTCACTGGGATTGAGCTGTCATAACGAAACAGGATCGGTAATTACTTTGGCTGCGATAAAATATGAGTCTTCAATTGGTTCTCGTCAAATCAAGGAGGATATATTCTCGGTTTGATTTTCCTATATTTGGTTGATACATATTGCATGGGAGAATATTTTCTTCTTTACTCAACAGATTCGAATCTATCAAGCCAAGATAAACAAGGAAAGCCAGCTCAGAAGACACCTATGAGAATAAAATGGAAGATTACAATTAACTCGATAAAACAGAGATATAGACGCGTGAGAAAATAAAAAATGAAGGAGATACTCGGAGTTTTGGTTGTATATTTGGTAGCTGCTGAGCTACAAAAGAGTTTACTCCAGCTAAAACGTGTTGAGTATAGATTATCATGTGTTGGAGTGTGGCATCTTGGAGGATAACGCGTGAAGAACAAATAAAAGAAGAAATTAATCCGTGGTTTCTGTAAAAGGAAAGAATATCACTACGCAGTTATTGTTGAATATTTATGGTGCCGTTAAGTATAAAAAGGATGTTCGAGGTCTACCAAAGGATTATCGAGTGATTAGGGAGGCTACAGAGTCGAGAAAATTGCTGCAGAGAAATCTGCAGCAGCAGCAGAGAAATAGTGAAGAACACGAAGAACAGACTTACAAGGACAGTCGTAAAACATTGTCGTTTATGCTTAAGAGATAAGACTGTCATCCTGCGACAGTTTCATCGTTATTCTTTGTAATGATGGGTTCGCAACGCTTATAAACGTTGTGAATTCCCGGTTTAATTTGATTTTCTCATTTTCTCTTCTTTGTAAACACCATTTGGGCAATAAAAATGAATTTTGAGCGTGTTTTCATCATGAGAAGCTAAGCCCCGACACTTGGTCGACGGAGGAAGCCGAACTTCATACATGGGTGAATTTATTTTATTCTTTTTATGACTTTTGCACTAATTAAATTGTTTTATTATTTGAAAAAATTAGTTATCATTTTATTAGATGGGTCATGCTTGCTTAGATGTTTGATGTCCCATGCTTACGACTTATACTAATATTTGGAGAATCTACCTTGGCAAAAATAAAAGTCCTTGTTGTTTTATTTATTGAGCGATAATTGTTGAAGAATAAATAATTGAACCTATTGATATGAGTGCGGTGGAATCCTAAGTCCCGGTCACTCTCTTTTATTATTATTATTTTCGTTAAACCTTTAAATTTAATCTCAACAAAGTCCGAGTGAACGACAACCCTTTTACTACAACAACAAACAAATTAAAACATATTAATTTTGGCACCGCGACGCGGATTTGTTTTTAGATTAATTTTTAGGTTTATTTTTTTTTTTTTGTATAGTATTTTCTTTTTCCTTTTTATGCGTTTCTTTTTGTATTTCTTTTCAGGGAATTTTTGAGGATGATGACTTCTTCTGAGGAGACGTCACCTACGATGACGCTGGCGGAATATAAGCGTAGAAAGTCAAATTATCAGGAAACCTCATCTGAGATGACGCTTGCTGAATATATGCGTAGGCAATGGTATGGAGTTTCTGCTCCACATGAGGTAAGTGAAGACTCACATCAAACTATATATGAGAAGTATTACAAACACACACCGCCTAGTTTGGAACAAAGATTGAGAATTATAGAATGCCAAAGATTATTTAATGATAATGATGATGATGATGATGATGATGATGATCAGTCTTATATTGACTCTCTATTCCAAACAGAACGTAGAGATGACCCTGTGGATGATTTGCCTAATTCCATAGATGAATCTACCTCACAAGATCATTCACCCGACTTAGAGGTTGTTTCTAGACCACTAGACTTCCAAAAGTTGCCTAATTTAGGGTTAGAATTGTGTGCTTCTAAAGTGTTATTGGATTACTTTGCATCTAAGTACCCAGAGGATTTGCGTATTTCTAATACCATGCATGAGCCAGTTGAAAATTTCCCAGTCTAAATGGGAATCCCCATATTTTGTTCTTTACGCACTTCCATGTGCAGTAAAAACTTGGTTTAGGGGTAAATCTTGTTTTTGATAGTTTCAGCGTCTTTGCGTTTTCATGACATAAGTTTGAAGATGTCGTTTGTAAATATTGTATTTTGGGTCGATCCCCAAGTTTTCAGGTTATTAGTTTATGGGGATCCTTTTTGTATATTCCAGTAGGTGTATTTTTTTTTTATATTTTCGTTTACTTTTTGCATCTTATGAATTTCCCATCTTAAGTTTTGCGTTGGATGACTCAATTACATTGAGGACAATGTAATGTTTAAGTGTGGGGGAGTGGTTAACTTTTTACTCTACTTTTTTCAGGAACCAGCTGTTGAGCGGGTTAAAAAAAAATAAAAAAATAAAAAAAATGATCAGCTGTGTAGCGGGTCTATAAAAAAAATATATATATTATGATTGTTAGGGTTATGACCAGCTGTGTAGCGGGTCTTCTTCTGTTTTGCTCGAGGACTAGCAAAATGTAAGTGTGGGGGAATTTGATGAGCACGAAAGTGCGACGCATTTTAACCCATAAATACATTAGCTATGACTCATTATTTCTCTAATAAATTTGTTTTAGTTGTTTTTGGAAGAATAAACTCTTGTGGAGAATGTTGCTCGAAAAATGATGTTTTGCACCCGCGAAGGACAATTGTTAAGCGGATTCCCGTTTTGGATAAGGGCACACCAGCTGATAAGGGGCACACCAGGGCGCCAACTGCTAATCACACCCCATCTCTGATTAGGGGGAGTTCTTTCTTCTTCGTTCAAAACTGGTTGGATTCTGGCGGGAAAATTACTTCTACAGCTGCATGATTCAGGTTTGGATTTTCACGATATTCTCGTAGGTTTGTACGTGGACTCTCGCTGGGATTGAGCTGTCATAACGAAACACGATGGGTAATTACTTTGGCTGCGATAAAATATGAGTCTTCAATTGGTTCTCGTCAAATCAGGGAGGATATATTCTCGGTTTGATTTTCCTATATTTGGTTGATACATATTGCATGGGAGAATATTTTCTTCTTTACTCAACAGATTCGAATCTATCAAGCCAAGATAAACAAGGAAAGCCAGCTCAGAAGACACCAATGAGAATAAAATGGAAGGTTAAAATTAACTCGATAAAACAGAGATATAGACGCGTGAGAAAATAAAACATGAAGGAGATACTCGGAGTTTTGGTTGTATATTTGGTAGTTGTTGAGCTACAAAAGATTTTACTCCCGCTAAAACGTGTTGAGGTACAGATTATCATGTGTTGGAGTGTGGCATCTTGGAGGATAACGCGTGAAGAACAAATAAAAGAAGAAATTAATCCGTGGTTTCTGTAAAAGGAAAGAAGATCACTACGCAGTTATTGTTGAATATTTATAGTGCAGTTAAGTATAAAAAGGATGTTCGAGGTCTACCAAAGGATTATCGAGTGATTGGGGAGGCTACAGAGTCGAGAAAATTGCTACAAAGAAATATGCAGCAGAGAAATAGTGAAGAACACGAAGAACAGACTTACAAGGGCAGTCGTAAAACATTGTCGTTTATGCTTAAGAGATAAGACTGTCTTCCTGCGACAGTTTACTGTTATTCTTTGTAACAGTGGGTTCGCAACGCTTATAAACGTTGTGAATTCCCGGTTTAATTTGATTTTCTCATTTTCTCTTCTTTGTAAACACCATTTGGGCAATAAAAATGAATTTTGAGCGTGTTTTCATCATGAGAAGCTAAGCCCCGACACTGGGTCGACGGAGGAAGCCGAACTTCATACATGGGTGAATTTATTTTATTCTTTTTATGACTTTTGCACTAATTAAATTGTTTTATTATTTGAAAAAATTAGTTATCATTTTATTAGATGGATCATGCTTGCTTAGATGTTTGATGTCCCATGCTTACGACTTATAACTAATATTTGGAGAATCTACCTTGGCAAAAATAAGAGTCCTTGTTGTTTTATTTATTGAGCGATAATTGTTGAAGAATAAATAATTGAACCTATTGATATGAGTGCGGTGGAATCCTAAGTCCCGGTCACTCTCTTTTATTATTATTATTTTCGTTAAACCTTTAAATTTAATCTCAACAAAGTCCGAGTGAACGACAACTCTTTTACTACAACAACAAACAAATTAAAAAACATATTAATTTTGGCGCCACTGACGCAGATTTGTTTTTAGATTAATTTTTAGGTTTACTTTTTTTTTTTAATTTTGTACAGTATTTTCTTTTTCCTTTTTATGCGTTTCTTTTTGTATTTCTTTTCAGGGAATTTTTGAGGATGATGACTTCTTCTGAGGAGACGTCACCTACGATGACGCTGGCGGAATATAAGCGTAGAAAGTCAAATTATCAGGAAACCTCATCTGAGATGACGCTTGCTGAATATATGCGTAGGCAATGGTATGGAGTTTCTGCTCCACATGTGTAGTTGCAGGAAATCCCACACTACACCCCTCACTAGAATTTGCTTAATTAACACATTGGAAGATGATTAATTATATACTTTCATTGATAATCTTCTCGAAATGTTTACAAGGATAGATATATCAGATCTAAAGAAATTACAATCACTCTAGATTTTTTCTCTCCTTATGACTTGCTTAACAATTCAAAAAGAACTCCCCTACAACAGACTAATTCAACCCTTTATATAGGGTAATACACAGTGGATGACAGCTAAGCTGTCCTTTATTTTCGGGAATAACTCGCGAAGTGTCGCGAGTGTTATAAACATTTTTCCTTGCGACACTCCTAAATCTCGCCAAGTCTTCATACTTTTCTCACGTTCTGTCTTTCGTCATCTAATGCGTCATTTAAATCACTTCCCTGCGATACCTCCGCAATACTGTCGTTTATTGATCTCGCAGGGTACTGATGTCGCGATATTATGATCCTACATCTTGCCTCTTTTTTCTTGAATATTGCTTGAAGAGCGATCTTTAAGAAAAAATCCGTTGTTGCAATAGTCTTTGATTTTTGTTGATGAAGGAGCGAGCGAAAGAATATTGGACTTGAAAAGTACGTACTTGCCTCTATTCTTTTGCGAGATTCCGAAGTTTTGGAAAGTGATTTTAAAAGTATCATCCCGTAGTATACGAAATATGAAGTATTCTTAAAAATATAAGAAACATTTAGTCCTTCAAATGTAAGAAGTATTGCAAATCCATCATGCAAAACCTTCATTCCATGTTCTTTGCCTCATGCTATGAGCTCTTACTCTCGCAGGTTTACTCTATAATTTCGCAAGTTGCTCATTCTTTCCTTATGAATTATGCTGATATCATCTGCTACATCACCGCGTATTTAGGAATGACCGCTTACACGTGTCTAACATTCCCCTTTTTACCGAAAGTTTTTAATGCTATCCGGTTACCCTTTTTCTGTCTATTTAAGGGAGAATTTCCCATGAAAATTCTTCTTTTCTTTTATTTCATCTTATTTACTGTCTGCAATTTTTCTCTGCTGTTTTCCTTCATCGTCTTCTTCATCATCTTTCTGCTGTAATTCTCCTGCTACTGTTTCCATGGCATCAAGGTTTGCGAACTTTGCTAAATTTAATCATTCCGTTGATTGATCTTTTCTTATGAAATAGTTTTGTTCTGATATTTTCCCCTTTTTGTTTTAGCAAGGACAAGTCTAGCACCAAATCCACCGTTACAAACCCTAATATTCCCAAGAGCTCGCAACCGAAATCCTTTGCTTCCAAGAGAAAGACTGCGAATGACAAGGTATTAAGAAACATTTACCCTTTTAATAACAATATTGTTGCCTCTGTTTCTTACTTAACTTGTTATTCGCAGGATGACAAAGATATTAATTTATCTCCCAAGAAACCTCGCCATTTTAAACCTGTCGCACCTGCCATTACTTTTCCTGGGTTTAAATTTACTACTTCTCCTGCGGCATCTTCGCAAGATAACCCAATTCCTTCTTCTCATGACAAATCACCTTCTCCTGCGATGAACTCGCCCGACAAATCGCCTCCTGAATTTTCCGTTAATGAAATTCTTCAGAATGTTCCCCTCTCTACTTTTACTCTTAATGCCTCTACCTCATCTTCCCTTGCTGATCAAGCTCCTCCAATTGGCATTCTTATGACTAAGGATGACTCAGCTTTTGCCTCTTCTTCCATCATTTCCTCTTCCTCTGAATCTATCTCTCTTACTAAAGAAAATTTAGAAGGGATGGATATAGCTTTTAAAGTTTTATCAACTACCATGAATGATGTTAAGAAAATCTCCAGTGATCCTGTCAGGTTGTTTATGAATCTTTGAGTAAGTATTTTGGTTCCGATACCATGTCGCGAGCATCCCTGGAACAAGAAATTAAGACCTTGAAGAATAGCCTTCATAATACTTCACTGGATCGCGATAATCTTTGCAAGAAGAATGAAGAACTGAAAGGTATTCTTTCCTCCCCATTTTTTTTTTTTTGAAGACTTTGTTCGCCTTTAAAGTTTTGAATCAGAAACGTAAAATGGAGATATATCAAGTGGAATCTATCGCGGAAGAAACTCGAACATAAAGAGATGCTTGGATGGAGCAATATAACCGATTAGATAACCTCCATTCGTATTCTGTTGACCAGATAAATAATCTTACCCAAGAAAACGCCTACTTAGTCCAGAAACAAGAATTATTAAGTAGCGAATTGTCGCATATGTCATATTCTTTGACTAAATCTAATTTGGAATTGGAAACCTTATCAGATGAAAATGGAACTTTGTCCCGAGAGAAGCGAGCTTTGTTGGATAAAGTGGCTATATCCTCGCAGCGAACTTGGTGTTTGTCGAAAAGCATTGAATGAGCAAGAACAATCTATTTGCTCTTTGAAAGATAAACTCAAAGAAACCACAACCGAAAGAGATAAGCTTATTCGTGGTAGAATAACCTAAGTGTGAAAACAAAATAGCTCAAGGATGAATATACTAAGTTAAAAGAATCTCATTCATCCCTTGCGAAGGAGAATAATTTACTGATTTCTAATGAAAAAAGCTTGCGTTCTCGATTAAAAGGTCTTGTTGGTGATGATTTTGATACTGCTATGGATCATTTGGAGAATAGTTGCTTTGCCTTGACCCAACATCTTATCTCGCAAAAGGAAGGTAGTCATAAAATTTGACTGCCTCAACCACCGTTTCTCCTTTCTAATTTCTTTCATTATTTTTTAATCTTAACCCTGCTGTCCTTATATATTTTCGCAGAATCTGAGAAAAATCTTCGCACTTATCTGTCTACTTTGGAATCCTCCCATGCCAAGATTCGCAAGGAAAATACGATTCTGGTTGCTACTCTTGCCCATTCTCGTGATCGTGCCGCGAGGAGACTTAATTATCTCAGCCATCTTAAAGATGTCCAAAGTAGGAATCAACAAAAGGCACTTCTTCGTCAATTTCATCCCAAAGTCAAGTTGTCGTGAATGAGATCTTACTCTCTAAATCCCTTGAACTCGTCATTTGCACCTTTGGAAGTTGGAGATGATGAAGTTCCTAATTCTCCTGATAGTGATTATGATTATGAAAGCTGCGAAGATATCGCAAACAATGAACTTGTCGAGAAGGATCTTTATGAAGCTGAGAATCCCAATGAAGAACATTTATCATCTCCTGTTGCCGAGAATATCGATGTAGAAAATTAAGTTACTCTTATAATTTTATATCTTTCAGTCTCTCTTTCTGCATGGCTTTTTGTATGAGATGATTTTCAATTTTTGTTGACTTTTTGGAAAGACCAAATCCTTTGATGAACAATCTCTTATCTTCTCTTTCTATTTCATTTTGGATTTGCAATTTTAATCTCGCAAATTTATTCGCTTACCTTTAGTTATGTTGAAATTCATCATTGCGACAAGATCGCAAGATATCCTCACAAATGAAGAAATCTATTGATCTTGTCTTATCATTGATTGTGTGGTCTTATTTTGCCTTCCTAATTAAAGGTCTTATTTCGCCACCCCTCGTTGCGACAAAGTCGCAGGACGTCTTTACATTTTCATGTAATGACACATTGACCTTGTCTTATCATTTCTTAAGTATTTTTGCCTCTGCAGGATATTTTATCTGTGACAATATGATGGGTTTAAATACTCTTGCGAGTGTAAAATCCCATGACATTATCGTCTTTTGCGACGAAATCGCAGGACGTCTTTACCTTTTCATGCAAAAACCCATTGATCTCGCCTTATCTTCGCGTTAGTATTAGTGCCTCTTCAGGATCATCGCACAAATATGACAAGCCTAAATTCTCTTGCGAAAATAAAGCCTCATGACATTTGCGTCTTTTGACACTTATCAGCTCCCTAATGGAGGGTGCCGCCCTTATCTTCTCCCCGTTGCCCCTTCAAGGAGGCGTACATCGGCCATACAAGACTAGCTCCTCCCATCCGGGTCTTAACAACAACCGATTGTTTTCGCAGCCTCTTATCCCTTATACCTATATGGCTTATGGTTACGAGATCGCACCCTAAGTGGAGTTTTCTTGGGCCGAGTGCGGATATACCAAGACTTGCCAAGAATGGCCGAGACACTTCAAATTCCCTAGGCACTCTTGGCTCAACCGTGTACCCCGGCGCCTTGAGCATACATCGACTCCTTGGAAGAGACCCTCGGGCGTCCAACCGGGGTATAACCATATATATATAGTTGGAAATCCAAGGTATCTCCCGGATAGGCTTTCATGGGCCCCAAATCTTCATGACTCGGGTTCCGGGAGCGGTGTAACCTTTTCACCGAGCCATGTCAAGAGATGCCCCTTATATGACGCACTTTAGGTCTTACATTTGCCTCTTGCGAAATGTCATTCGCGAACTAGGGTGTACGCCATAAAGGTTTGTCCCATTCACTCACTCTTTCATTTTTGTTAATTCATTCAATCATTCATTTTGTTTGCGAAGATATCGCGCAATCTTACATTGTTTTGCTTTTCAATTCTTCACTCAAATTGTCATACATTTTTGATGATGAGATCCTCGCATATTTCTTTTTCAATTTTTTTTTTTTTTTTTTTTTTTTACCCTTAACAAGCTTTTGCTATTGCCTTTTGATGATTACTCATTTCTTACACTTTTTGCTCCTGCTACTCTCTGCCTCTGCACCATTCAAAACAAATTTTTAGCTTTCGATCCAACTTCTATTACGAACGTTTCTTTCCCCTTTGATGGTGGTGGCGGCAATTGTTGAACTTTCTCTTCACTTTTTAGAAAGTGATTCAGCTTCCCTTGATCGATCATTCTAAGGATGATTCTTTTTATGTTTCTGCGGTCATTTGTCAGATGTCCATGAAAACGGTGGTAAGAGCGGAATTCGTGACTTCTATCACTTGGTGGTGGTTCATTCCCCATGTTCCATGGTGCAGGTATGTTTTCCATCAGGAGTATAGCTTCCCATATTTTTTCCACACTAGTATTCAGTGGTGGCATCTTGATTTCTTCCCATACTACTCTATGACGCCGCTGACCTCCATGATAATTCTGTTTTTGACTTCCATAAGTTTCTTGCAAGTGATTAAGTCTCTGAATTTTGTTATTGCCGCCACGGTTGTAGTAATTTCTTTCTCTTTCAAACTCTTCTTGATCTCGGCTTCCCATGGCAAATAACTTTGGCTGTCCATCATCTACCACTCTCTCTTGTTGCCCTTGCGAGGTACTCGCCACTGTGTGTATTAACCTGGGTAGCAAACTCGCATTCGCAGCATTTGAACTTGTATTCGCAATCGGGTACGACTCCACCTCATTTTGCCTTTCTTCCAGAGCAATATATTCCTCTTGCAATTCTCGCAGCTCCGTCATCGTGATTGTATTCTTGACTCTAAAAAATTGAATATATAGCAGATTGGTTGCGAACATAGCGTTTATAAATGATAGAATGAGATATCTTTCATCTACTCTTCCAGCCATCTCGCTACACATCGTCTTCCATCTCACAGTTAGGTGTCTTAAACTTTCGCCAACCCTTTGTTTTAGCCCAAATACATCTTCAATTTCTGGTCGCGAGGAGTTGTTACTTATGTAGGCCCCTAAGAATATAGCTTGTAGATGGTTGAATGACGTGATGGTGTTTCTTGGTAAACCTTCAAACCACTTCAGTGCTTCTCCTGTTAAACTTGATGCGAAATATTTGCACAATATAGCGTCATGACTTTCCCATTGTAACATACATCTTACATACGCTTTGATGTGTTGTATTGCACAAGTTGTACCATCAAAAATGCTAGTTAACGCAGGTAAATTGCATTTTGGGGGTATCCCACCTAACTGCACCTCTAAAGTAAAGGGGGTTTTTGCAGCTTCTTCGATTGCCTCATCCAATTGTCTTCTTCCTCCACCTCCTCTACTATTCAACATTCCTCTCATCTCCGCCAATTCTCTTAAAATTTGTTCATTTACCTCAGTGTTCGGATTCATTGGTCTTTTTAGCTCTGTTTCTCTCCTTCTGCGTTCACGCCTATCTTGGTTTTCTTGTTCAACATTCTCTTCTCTTCTTTCTCTGCGACTTTCTCCTTCATCTCGTTCGCGAATGTGCACACCATTGTATCTATCATTTTCTCTTCTTGGTTGTCTACCAATTCTCATTTCTACTCTTTCATATTCTTCGTTAATATTTCCATTGTTGCGATTTTGCTCGCGCCTTCTTTCTCGATTGTCATGATTGTTCTGCCGAACTGCTTCCTCCAATTCTGTTCTTCCATTTCTGCTCTCAATCTTTCCCTCTCGCGAGATAAACGTGCTTGTTCAATATAATGTTTTTCAATGTCATCTTCAATTTCCTTTTGTTTCCTTCGTGTTTCTCTCCCAAGCAATATTCTTCTTCCTTCTCCCTGATTTTCTTCATTAATTGGATCATTACGCCTTGACGCTGCCTATTTTCTTGATTTCCGTCATTTTGACCATTCTCAGATCTTCGGGAAGTGGAAACGATCTTCTACTACTTCTCTTCCTTCACGACCTCCTTCGCCAAAACTTAGTTCCCTTTCCAAATTTTCTTCATTAACGTTTTCTGCAGGTAATGTTTCTGCGAAGATTCTTGATCTATTATTACTTCTCGGTCTTCTATTTTGCAGCCTCCTATTTTCCATCCTTAATTCGTGGTTTTGCCTCGTTAAATTTGCGCGTTCTTCTGCTTCTAGACGCCTTTCTTCATGTATTGTTTGTCTCAACGTTTCTAATGCTACAATTTCTTCATTTCTATGAGTCGTTTCTCCCATTTCTTCTTGATTTCTCTCCTCTTGTCCATTATTCATCAGTTGTTGCACTTCTTCTCTTTCTTCCATAGAATCTGATCTCCATGTATGCACGCTCACTCTATCATAATCTATTACTCTATTCGGTACTGGTTGAATTTGTGGTTGAATTTGACCTTCTTCTCTATCTCTTGCATTTATCCTTGATGGTTCACCTACTTCATTTCTCCTTTCCCGACTAATCTCCCACTTCTCCTTACAATCGTTGGTTGTTCTGATGCATTCCTTCTTCTAGCCATTTCTCAATTTTAGTAAATTGTTGAGAATTATTCGAAATTTCTTTCTTGTTACACCTGATTCTTCCAATTCACAAGGTTGATCTTCTACTCATTCCCCTGTTTCTAGCGCATATGTAGTTGCAGAAATCCCACACTACACCCCTCACTAGAATTTGCTTAATTAATACATTGGAAGATGATTAATTATATACTTTCATTGATAATCTTCTCGAAATGTTTACAAGGATAGATATATCAGATCTAAAGAAATTACAATCACTCTAGATTTTTTCTCTCCTTATGACTTGCTTAACAATTCAAAAAGAACTCCCCTACAACAGACTAATTCAACCCTTTATATAGGGTAATACACGATGGATGACAACTAAAGTCTGTCCTTTATTTTCGGGAATAACTCGCGAAGTGTCGCGAGTGTTATAAATATTTTTCCTTGCGACACTCCTAAATCTCGCCAAGTCTTCATACTTTTCTCACGTTCTGGCTTTCGTCATCTAATGCGTCATTTGTATCACTTCCCTGCGATACCTCCGCAATACTGTCGTTTATTGATCTCGTAGGGTAGTGATGTCGCGATATTCTGATCCTACAACATGAGGTAAGTGAAGACTCACATCAAACTATATATGAGAAGTATTACAAACACACACCGCCTAGTTTGGAACAAAGATTGAGAATTCTAGAATGCCACAGATTATTTAATGATAATGATGATGATGATGATGATGATCAGTCTTATAGTGACTCTCTATTCCAAACAGAACGTAGAGATGACCCTGTGGATGATTCGCCTAATTCCATAGATGAATCTACCTCACAAGATCATTCACCCGACTTAGAGGTTGTTTCTAGACCACTAGACTTCCAAAAGTTGCCTAATTTAGGGTTAGAATTGTGTGCTTCTAAAGTGTTATTGGATTACTTTGCATCTAAGTACCTAGAGGATTTGCCTATTTCTAATACCGTGCATGAGCCAGTTGAAAATTTCCCAGTCTCAATAGAATCCCCATATTTTGTTCTTTACGCACTTCCATGTGCAGTAAAAACTTGGTTTAGGGGTAAATCTTGTTTTTTGATAGTTTCAGCGTCTTTGCGTTTTCATGACATAAGTGTGAAGTTGTCGTTTGTAAATATTGTATTTTGGGTCGATCCCCAAGTTTTCAGGTTATTAGTTTATGGGGATCCTTTTTGTATATTCCAGTAGGTGTATTTTTTTTTTATATTTTCGTTTACTTTTTGCCTCTTATGAATTTCCCATCTTAAGTTTTGCGTTGGATGACTCAATTACATTGAGGATAATGTAATGTTTAAGTGTGGGGGAGTGGTTAACTTTTTACTCTACTTTTTTCAGGAACCAGCTGTTGAGCGGGTTAAAAAAATAAAAATAAAAAATAAAAAATAAAATGATCAGCTGTGTAGCGGGTCTATAAAAAAAATATATATTATGATTGTTAGGGTTATGACCAGCTGTGTAGCGGGTCTTCTTCTGTTTTTCTCTAGGACTAGCAAAATGTAAGTGTGGGGGAATTTGATGAGCACGAAAGTGCGACGCATTTTAACCCATAAATACATTATCTATGACTCATTATTTCTCTAATAAATTTGTTTTAGTTGTTTTTGGAAGAATAAACTCTTGTGGAGAATGTTGCTCGAAAAATGATGTTTTGCACCCGCGAAGGACAATTGTTAAGCGGATTCCCATTTTGGATAAGGGGCACACCAACTGATAAGGGGCACATCAGGGCGCCAACTGCAAATCACACCCCATCTCTGATTAGGAGGAGTTCTTTCTTCTTCGTTCAAAACTAGTTGGATTCTGGCAGGAAAATTACTTCTACAACTGCATTATTTTGGTTTGGATTTTCACGATATTCTCGTAGGTTTGTACGTGGACTCTCATACCCTATACGGGATTGAGAAGCTTTGTCATAACGAAACAGGATCGATAATTACTTTGGCTGCGATAAAATATGAGTCTTCAATTGGTTCTCGTCAAATCAAGGAGGATATATTCTCGGTTTGATTTTCCTATATTTGGTTGATACATATTGCATGGGAGAATATTTTCTTCTTTACTCAACATATCCTCTCGTAGATTTCTTTTAGAATCTATCAAGCCAAGATAAACAAGGAAAGCCATTTTTAGTCTTGTACATCGTTAGAAGACACCTATGAGAATAAAATGGAAGATTACAATTAACTCGATAAAAACTTGGAGAGCCAAGTTGATATAGACGCGTGAGAAAATAAAAAATGAAGGAGATACTCGGAGTTTTGGTTGTATATTTGGTAGTTGTTGAGCTACAAAAGATGCTTTACTCGTTGGACCAACTTGCCGTGTCTTTGACCTGTTGAATTGGCAACCCTTGTATGAACCAAATCATGGGAGAATATTTTCTTCTTTACTCAAGTAAAACACAATCGGGTTTCTTAGTTGATTA
Organism: Papaver armeniacum; assembly: GCA_023531295.1. Taxonomy (NCBI): domain Eukaryota; kingdom Viridiplantae; phylum Streptophyta; class Magnoliopsida; order Ranunculales; family Papaveraceae; genus Papaver; species Papaver armeniacum. Next base: position 53,467 of record JAJJWW010003201.1, on the reverse strand, counting down.
GAGCGTTAAAGTTGGATTTAACCATACCGGACGAGTTTAGATATTCTCTTGTGATCACCCAAGTGGAGACTACCCATTTTACATCAAGCGAGGTACCGACCTTCACACTTTCTAGAATCTATCAAGACAATACCAAGATAAAGTTTACTCCAGCTAAAACGTGTTGAGGTACAGATTATCATGTGTTGGAGTGTGGCATCTTGGAGGATAACGTGTGAAGAACAAATAAAAGAAGAAATTAATCCGTGGTTTCTATAAAAGGAAAGAAGATCACTACGCAGTTATTGTTGAATATTTATGGTGCAGTTAAGTATAAAAAGGATGTTCGAGGTCTACCAAAGGATTATCGAGTGATTAGGGAGGCAACAGAGCCGAGAAAATTGTTGCAGAGAAATCTGCAGCAGCAGCAGAGAAATAGTGAAGAACACGAAGAACAGACTTACAAGGACAGTCGTAAAACATTGTCGTTTATGCTTAAGAGATAAGACTGTCATCCTGCGACAATTTACTGTTATTCTTTGTAACAGTGGGTTCGCAACGCTTATAAACATTGCGAATTCCCGGTTTAATTTGATTTTCTCATTTTCTCTTCTTTGTAAACACCATTTGGGCAATAAAAATGAATTTTGAGCGTGTTTTCATCATGAGAAGCTAAGCCCCGACACTTGGTCGACGGAGGAAGCCGAACTTCATACTTGGGTGAATTTATTTTATTCTTTTTATGACTTTTGCACTAATTAAATTGTTTTATGATTTGAAAAAATTAGTTATCATTTTATTAGATGGGTCATGCTTGCTTAGATGTTTGATGTCCCATGCTTACGACTTATAACTAATATTTGGAGAATCTACCTTGGCAAAAATAAGAGTCCTTGTTGTTTTATTTATTGAGCGATAATTGTTGAAGAATAAATAATTGAACCTATTGATATGAGTGCGGTGGAATCCTAAGTCCCGGTCACTCTCTTTTATTATTATTATTACTTTCGTTAAACCTTTAAATTTAATCTCAACAAAGTCCGAGTGAACGACAACCCTTTTACTACAACAACAAACAAATTAAAAAACATATTAATTTTGGCACCGCGACGCGGATTTGTTTTTAGATTAATTTTTAGGTTTATTTTTTTTTTTTGTACAATATTTTCTTTTTCCTTTTTATGCGTTTCTTTTTGTATTTCTTTTCAGGGAATTTTTGAGGATGATGACTTCTTCTGAGGAGACGTCACCTACGATGACGACGCGGAATATAAGCGTAGAAAGTCAAATTATCAGGAAACCTCATCTGAGATGACGCTTGCTGAATATATGCGTAGGCAATGGTATGGAGTTTCTGCTCCACATGAGGTAAGTGAAGACTCACATCAAACTATATATGAGAAGTATTACAAACACACACCGCCTAGTTTGGAACAAAGATTGAGAATTCTAGAATGCCAAAGATTATTTAATGATAATGATGATGATGATGATGATCAGTCTTATAGTGACTCTCTATTCCAAACAGAACGTAGAGATGACCCTGTGGATGATTCGCCTAATTCCATAGATGAATCTACCTCACAAGATCATTCACCCGACTTAGAGGTTGTTTCTAGACCACTAGACTTCCAAAAGTTGCCTAATTTAGGGTTAGAATTGTGTGCTTCTAAAGTGTTATTGGATTACTTTGCATCTAAGTACCCAGAGGATTTGCCTATTTCTAATACCGTGCATGAGCCAGTTGAAAATTTCCCAGTCTCAATAGAATCCCCATATTTTGTTCTTTACGCACTTCCATGTGCGTAAAAACTTGGTTTAGGGGTAAATCTTGTTTTTGATAGTTTCGGCGTCTTTGCGTTTTCATGACATAAGTGTGAAGTCTGTTGTTTGTAAATATTGTATTTTGGGTCGATCCCCAAGTTTTCGAGTTATTAGTTTATGGGGATCCTTTTTGTATATTCCAGTAGGTGTATTTTTTTTTATATTTTCGTTTACTTTTTGCATCTTATGAATTTCCCATCTTAAGTTTTGCGTTGGATGACTCAATTACATTGAGGACAATGTAATGTTTAAGTGTGGGGGAGTGGTTAACTTTTTACTCTACTTTTTTCAGGAACCAGCTGTTGAGCGGGTTAAAAAAAAATGATCAGCTGTGTAGCGGGTCTATAAAAAAAATATATATATTATGATTGTTAGGGTTATGACCAGTCAGTAGCGGGTCTTCTTCTGTTTTGCTCGAGGACTAGCAAAATGTAAGTGTGGGGGAATTTGATGAGCACGAAAGTGCGACGCATTTTAACCCATAAATACATTAGCTATGACTCATTATTTCTCTAATAAATTTGTTTTAGTTGTTTTTGGAAGAATAAACTCTTGTGGATAATGTTGCTCGAAAAATGATGTTTTGCACCCGCGAAGGACAATTGTTAAGCGGATTCCCGTTTTGGATAAGGGCACACCAGCTGATAAGGGGCACACCAGGGCGCCAACTGCTAATCACACCCCATCTCTGATTAGGGGGAGTTCTTTCTTCTTCGTTCAAAACCAAAATCTTGGATTCTCAAGGAAAATTACTTCTACAGCTGCATGATTCAGGTTTGGATTTTCACGATATTCTCGTAGGTTTGTACGTGGACTCTCACTGGGATTGAGTTGTCATAACGAAACAGGATCGGTAATTACTTTGGCTGCGATAAAATATGAGTCTTCAATTGGTTCTCGTCAAATCAGGGAGGATATATTCTCGGTTTGATTTTCCTATATTTGGTTGATACATATTGCATGGGAGAATATTTTCTTCTTTACTCAACAGATTCGAATCTATCAAGCCAAGATAAACAAAGAAAGCCAGCTCAGAAGACACCTATGAGAATAAAATGGAAGATTAAAATTAACTCGATAAAACAGAGATATAGACGCGTGAGAAAATAAAACATGAAGGAGATACTCGGAGTTTTGGTTGTATATTTGGTAGCTGTTGAGCTACAAAAGATTTTACTCTAGCTAAAACGTGTTGAGGTACAGATTATCATGTGTTGGAGTGTGGCATCTTGGAGGATAACGCGTGAAGAACAAATAAAAGAAGAAATTAATTTGTGGTTTCTGTAAAAGGAAAGAAGATCACTACGCAGTTATTGTTGAATATTTATAGTGCAGTTTAGTATAAAAAGGATGTTCGAGGTCTACCAAAGGATTATCGAGTGATTGGGGAGGCTACAGAGTCGAGAAAATTGCTGCAAAGAAATCTGCAGCAACAGCAGAGAAATAGTGAAGAACACGAAGAACAGACTTACAAGGACAGTCGTAAAACATTGTCGTTTATGCTTAAGAGATAAGATCTGTCATCTCGCGACGATTCATCGTTATTCTTTGTAACAGTGGGTTCGCAACGCTTATAAACGTTGCGAATTCCCGGTTTAATTTGATTTTCTCATTTTCTCTTCTTTGTAAACACCATTTGGGCAATAAAAATGAATTTTGAGCGTGTTTTCATCATGAGAAGCTAAGCCCCGACACTGGGTCGACTGAGGAAGCCGAACTTCATACATGGGTGAATTTATTTTATTCTTTTTATGACTTTTGCACTAATTAAATTGTTTTATTATTTGAAAAAATTAGTTATCATTTTATTAGATGGATCATGCTTGCTTAGATGTTTGATGTCCCATGCTTACGACTTATAAATAATATTTGGAGAATCTACCTTGGCAAAAATAAGAGTCCTTGTTGTTTTATTTATTGAGCGATAATTGTTGAAGAATAAATAATTGAACCTATTGATATGAGTGCAGTGGAATCCTAAGTCCTGGTCACTTTCTTTTATTATTATTATTTTCGTTAAACCTTTAAATTTAATCTCAACAAAGTCCGAGTGAACGACAACCCTTTTACTACAACAACAAACAAATTACCTAACTAATTTTTTCAAATCATAAAACAATTTAATTAGTGCAAAAGTCATAAAAAGAATAAAATAAATTCACCCATGTATGAAGTTCGGCTTCCTCCGTCGACCCAGTGTCGGGGCTTAGCTTCTCATGATGAAAACACGCTCAAAATTCATTTTTATTGCCCAAATGGTGTTTACAAAGAAGAGAAAATGAGAAAATCAAATTAAACCGGGAATTCGCAAATTTTATAAGCGTTGCGAACCCACTCGTTACAAAGAATAACGAGAACCTGTCGCAGATGACATCTTATCTCTTAAGCATAAATGACAATGTTTTACGACTGTCCTTGTAAGTCTCGTTCTTCGTGTTCTTCACTATTTCTCTGCTGCTGCTGCAGATTTCTCTGCAGCAATTTTCTCGACTCTCTAGCCTCCCCAATCACTCGATAATCCTTTGGTAGACCTCGAACATCCTTTTTATACTTAACTGCACCATAAATATTCAACAATAACTGCGTAGTGATCTTCTTTCCTTTTACCGAAACCACAGATTAATTTCTTATTTTATTTGTTCTTCACGCGTTATCCTCCAAGATGCCACACTCCAACACATGATAATCTGTACCTCAACTCGTTTTAGCTAGAGTAAACTCTTTTGTAGCTCAGCAGCTACCAAATATACAACCAAAACTCCGAGTATCTCCTTCATGTTTTATTTTCTCACGCGTCTATATCTCTGTTTTATCGAGTTAATTGTAATCTTCCATTTTATTCTCATAGGTGTCTTCTGAGCTGGCTTTCCTTGTTTATCTTGGCTTGATAGATTTGAATCTGTTGAGTAAAGAAGAAAATATTCTCCCATGCAATATGTATCAACCAAATATAGGAAAATCAAACCGAGAATATATCCTCCCTGATTTGACGAGAACCAATTGAAGATTCATATTTTATCGCAGCCAAAGTAATTACCGATCCTGTTTCGTTATGAATGCTCAATCCCAGTGAGAGTCCACGTACAAACCTACGAGAATATCGTGAAAATCCAAACCAGAATCATGCAGCTGTATAAGTAATTTTCCCTCCAGAATCCAACCAGTTTTGAACGAAGAAGAAAGAACTCCCCCTAATCAGAGATGGGGTGTGATTAGCAGTTGGCGCCCTGGTGTGCCCCTTATCAGCCGGTGTGTCCCTTATCCAAAACGGGAATCCGCTTAACAATTGTCCTTCGCGGGTGCAAAACATCATTTTTCGAGCAACATTCTCCACAAGAGTTTATTCTTCCAAAAACAACTAAAACAAATTTATTAGAGAAATAATGAGTCATAGCTAATGTATTTATGGGTTAAAATGCGTCGCACTTTCGTGCTCATCTCATGGCGTCCCATTGGTTGCCTAAGATTGGATCTAAGCCGGTCAAATCATCTAGCCAAGTTGGATGGTTGAGATGATTTGCGGCAGTTGTTGATTATCGTTAATGTTAGATCATAGCTCGGTTGAACCCACCAAGCTTTGGTATGTCAAGTTTGGTTGTCATATTTTAGTGAACCAAACTCATCTAAGAGTTGCTTGATTATGTACTAGAGACAACTTCGTATAGGTTGGACTAGAAAGTCTAGGAATATGAGACATACAAGTATTACTCGAAGACCTGAAGATTGTGAAGAAGTAACGAGCTACAACGACGACATCATTCTTCCTCTTGAGATTAGTAATATTGACTTGAACTGTTTCATTCCTAACGTATCTTTCAAGTCGTGCTATATTGAAAACATAATTGCGAAGCTGTATATACTGTACATATTGTATATAATACTCTAGTGATGTGACATGATCATAATAGTATGAAAACCGATTTGGGTATTTATTGCATATCTTGAGAATAATTTCGGTTTTGGAAATTCCTTGGTGTCCAAACATCCTTGGTCTATAAATACCTAAGTTTGCATTTCTAGCAAACTATCCTAAGAGCCAGGCAAACTTCATCTTTTTGTTGTTTCCGGTGGAGCCGTCTATTCGGAGAGGAAAGTACCCTAATTAGACGAAATCTCTTACGACCGCTCGTTTAAAGACTTATGTGGGATCAAGAAGCTCTACGAGTACCATTGGTGGGAAACTAGATAATTGCAGTGTTATTAGTTTTCGATTGATTTGATTGACTAACAATTGTTGAACTTTGATTGCACCTAGTTTGTTTATTCTTGAGAATCTTCTCTTCTGATATAAGATTCACTTAAACTAGATTGAAGTGTCGACGAAATCTTTAGAACTGTTTGTAGATCTAAAGACATCTTGTGATAATCCATTGTTAGCAGACTCCGTTTCGTGCGTGATTGATCACAAGAGATTTAAGTGGTGTTGTGCAGGTTTAATTGAAGATTGAAGAAGATTTAAAGACGAATAAGATTTCTTATTGGTTTCTCATATCTTTGTGTAGCACAAACCTTGATCGTCTGGGATCCAACTAGAATCAGAATCTTATTAATTAGGTAATAGAGATTGGATTGATCTAACCAGGAAAAGGAGTTTATTAGTTTAAACGGAAGAGCCTTTGCATATGACTTGAGATATCTTTATCTGGAAAGAATCAATAGAGTTGTCACCAAACAGATTTGTTGTTCCTTTACTGTTTGGAATACGATCCAAAGGAATTGTTCCAGTGCGTGCACTTATTGAATGTCGGAAGCGCATGTATACTGAAGAAACTAAGTGAACTAGGTTTAGTTGCTTGGTCTCAACTATACGAAGTTGGTTTAGATTTTGTATAGCGGCTTAATTCTGAGAGTATTCAATTCTGGATTTGGTCCCAGGGTTTTTCTGCATTTGCGGTTTCCTCGTTAACAAAATCTTGTTGTGTCTTTTTCTTTTCTATTTTTGCAATTACAATTTTTTTATTATAATTATAAGTAAAATACACAAACGTTAACTTTGTATTACTTGATAATGATCCTATAGAGTTTGGTAAAGTCCGAACCTATTATCAAGTATTCACACTTTGATTGTTGTATTGTCTCGATCTCGTATCCATAGACGATCAGACAAAGTGTGAATACCGATTTGTCGTATGTCTCGACTTTGTCCATAGACAATCACTTTCGGTAAGAGGACTTATAAGTGGATAATTTAAAGATTGTGGTGTATTTGGGTACCCTCGTCTGTTCAGTTAACTTATTTAAGACTCTTATGAGTGGCGTGACTATCCTACTTCGAGCAGCTGCCAGGAGCCATTTGAGTAAGCAGAAGGAGAGTCGATCGGTTCTCATGGAAGAGGGGTGGTCGGTAATCACGATGACATCCTATTGGTTCCCCAAAATCAGACCTAGGCCGGTCGATTTGGCTAGCCAAGTTGGACGACCGAGATCATTTTGCGACAGTCGCTTACTACCGCTAGTTGAATTTAAGGCTTTTAAAGCCGTGTGACTAGCCTACTTTGGGTGATCGGTTTGAGGTGTTGCTTGCAGGCTAGGAGCGATGCGATTGGTCGAAGCCAAAGGTGGGTCTCCGGTGAGCATATCGGCACCTCATTGGTCGCCTAAGATAAAATATGGGGCCAGTCGACTAGGCTGGCGAAGTTGGACGGTCACGATGGATTTAAGACTGCCATGTTCGATCTTAATTAAAACCCTTTTTTGAACCGCGCGACTAGCCTACTTTGGCTGGCGATCATGAATGCTGCCTGCAGGCTAGGAGAGTTCTGATTGGACGAAATATAAGTAGGCCCGCCGGTGAGTACCGTGGGACTTGTCCGGTCGTGTTTGCAAGACCTAGGGTTAGCTAACGGATCTTACCAAATCTTGTGGTTGTGATCAACTCGCGACTGTCTTGGACGTCCAAGATCTATTTTCTTAAGGATTTTAAACATATCGACTGACCTACTTCCACCTTTAATTAAAGGTGTTGGTTACAGCTTTGGATCAATCTGATTGGTCAGTGGGAAAGAGGGACCGGTGGACAACAACATGAGCCGTGGATGGTCGACAAGGAGGGGCGCAAGCTAGGGCAAACCGACCAGCCAAGTTGCACGGTCGCGCCTCCCTTTGTTACCTTCCAACTTAGTCGCGGTTTCCTTTCTTTATTATTTTCAACTTTTGGTAGGATTCTACTCCTACTAGCTACATGATAGCGTAGTTTCCTAGCTTGCCAAGGTTTGGTCTCGACCAATAGGGATCGAGATATCGTGTAAGCTCCGTTTTAGAACGAAAACCTAATTTTTGTACATTAACAAAATTAGGTCAAAAAATTGAATTTTGCGAGCTGACACAAAATTAATAAATATTTTGGTAAATTTTGCACGTTAGTACAAAATCATTAAATTTTTTGCTACTCTTGCAAGTAGCATGTTATTGCTGGCACAACTTGCAGTGCCTTTTATGCATATATTAATATGGACATTCAGAAAATTCATGCTTTCCAACTGAGAATGAACATAAATTTGATGTCAGTATTTAAGAGTTCAGCTGGGAACATGGCATGGGATAAATGCTCAACAAGCTCTGCATTAATAAATAATGTAAGTAGGTGCTCAACAGAATTTACAGAATATTTATGATTTTTGCAACCAACATTATTCTAATTTAAATTTTGTGTAGAAATATACCAAGTTACTCAGTACATATGTAAGCGGAGTGGCGTAGGCGCTCGTCAGCTTAAAATGGCTCTTATTTGTTTGCAGAATAGGCACATAAACATAAAGTTTTACAGTTTTAACCTGAACTAAAAACCACCATCAACAGCGTTATGATCGTTAGATTTATACCGGTCCTGTATCCAGATTTACAATAGTTTTATATCTCTCTAATAATCAATTTGAAACATTCCTGAATAACATCAATGACACATATCACTATTCCATGCTATTTTCAAATAATTAACTTGAATCATGATTTAGGTCACAAACAATAAATTATTCTTAACCAAATTCATCAAGTTTTGAACAAATGTTCTTAAGCTTAGTCATTCATATTTCGAGAATAATTAACAAGATAAACTTGATTCGACATTTTTATTATGTAATATTTTAAAGGCTACTTAGTTATGCGACTTAGTCTCATAGATAGAAAGGTGAAAACTTAAGTAATAGGTTGGCCCAGTCTTCACATATCTTTTGTCGATGAAGTTCTCCAAATGTCTTCAGTTGATCTGCGCCTTTAAACGGTAGAACACAGTGATGTCTTATACTCAACTGCACATTTCCAATCCTAATCCGAGACTTGAATAAACGTAGACTAGAAATTAAGATATAGTTTTGATCAACTAAATTTGACAACAAGGTTAATATAACAACACTTGTGAGTTCGACCGAGCAATGCTCTAACAGATAAGCTAGGGTTTTTATGATTTTTCTGACGATTTCTTCATTGTAGATATAAGTTTTGATGAATTCAACTAATCTAGAATGGGTAATATCTTCACCATCTAATGATGATAACAGAGAGAAGAAGAAAGAGGAAAATTAGGAAAAACACGAAGGTATCAGGGTGAACATGTTTTGTTCACACGTTTGGGAGATGGGTAGGGAGGTTATTTCCGTGATTTGAATTATTTTGGAACTCCGGTTAACTATTATTTCCCACTGGAACCTACTACAACTAGTAAAACCATTGTCACGGTAGGAGGGCCGACCGAAGAAGAATATAAAGATGGGGTTTATCTTCGACTACTTTTGTCCCGTTTCAGAAAAAGTGATACTTTCGTTTTGTTTTAGAAAAAGTGATACTTTCGCTCAGTTTCAGAAAAAGTGATACTTTAACTCCGTTTCAGAAAAAGTGATACTTCCGCCCCGTTTCAGAAAAAGTGATAGTTTCGCCCCTGTAACACCCTGTGTTTTTAACATGGCGCATGCAAAAAGATGCGTCATGGCATGAAATGAAGCTTCATCTCAAGTTTCTGTTGCGTTAAACGGAATATTGGCCTAGAGACAATGTTGCATCATCATGATGCATTAGGCCAGTCGGGTAGATGGCCTTTAGCGTTGCAGCGTCATCATTGCGCATTATGCAGAAGATTGGCCTAGAGTTGCATAATCATTGTGCATCAGGCCAGAGAGGGTTGGCCGAACGAGTGTTGCGCAATCATTATACGCAATCATTGTACGCAATCATTCATTGTGCGCAATCATTATGGGCAATCATAGTTGGACTTGGTGAAAACATTTTGCTCCCCTTTCCAAAGTTGTATAAAATGCAAGTTAACATATATAGGGTGGGGTAGTTGGTTGAAGGTGCATATGCGGACCATGCACCAAGTAAGCTTCATAGCTTAGCCGAAAGAGTATAAATGATGCCTAAGTCTCATTTATAACTCCGTATCCTTGCCAATGGGGCATATGATGTGAAGGCATCATTATGCCACGCCGCGGACCCGATAATGCATAATCATTGTGCATTTTGACGAAATGGCCTATACGGACAAGGCCATTACCATTATTGCTAGGCCACGACCTTGCAAACGAGTTGGGCTAAGATTTTATCCCTTCGATGATGAACTACGGTCTATGCTTGATCCCTTTAGAGTAGGGAAGGGTACGTAGGAAGCCACAATGAGTTGCAGCATTGCCGGTCCAGCACTTTGTCACTCATATCATCTGATTGAGAGATGATTGTAACATACTAGCCTCTCACATCATCTGGCTCGGTATTTCGATGCAAGAGATGATTATGGCCAAACTTGATGAGGCAAGTTGCATTCCATTTACTGGATGCTCATACTTCCTATCAAGGCATTCAACTTAGGCATGTACCAATGGCGCATTGGGCATGGCCTCGAAAGTAAGCTACATCGGTAGGCAAGTTAGCGGAGCTTGCATGAGACTAAAGGAGATGGAATTAGGCTATTAATGGCCTATGTGCAAGTCCAAGCATGCCTTATGCCTGGACAAGACTCGGAAGCCAGTGATGCATATGAGGTGCATCGGCCATAGCCTTCAAGGCTTTAAACCTTTCGCAGAACAAAGGTAAGTTGGAACGGTGTGGAAGCTAAGTTAGCCGCATCATGCTCGTTGAGCATGCTTGTGAGCGCAAATGAACATGCATTTGCCTAGTGTTAAAGCCCGGATCATAGCATCATCATGGCGCATCGGGCGAATTATGGCATGCGCACCCAGGCGCGCCTGGCGTAATTTTTCGGTCTGTCACAGTTGATATCAGAGCAAGTTCCGAGAAAACTCTAGGGATTGTGAGTAATGGGCTCGTCAAGCGAGTATTTCTTTTTATGGAAAATTTAAAATTGGAGAGTAGGCCAACTTTTGCGCGGAAACGGTTTGTAACTGCTATGTCAGTTACTTTGCGAATCGAGTTGAGCTTGTTTAAGTACTGTGTGAGTTTGCCTAGCCTAAGTGGAACCCCACTTATGAGTGGAAATCTGGAAGACCGTCTGGGACGATGGGTAGACAATGAGACTGATCATCCCCACACGTTGGCAACTGGCCAATGGTGTGCGTTGTCAGGCCCGGATAGCATCCCACTTACGAGTGGAAACCTGGATGCCCGTCAGGGATGGTGGGCAACTGGATTCTTTTCCACATAGTAGTGCGTTAAGATTTTGCATGTCATTTCGATAACATCCTCCACTTGTGAACTTTAGGGATTCTTGAGTGGTGGTATGGAACACCATTCAAGATACCTTGTTGAGATATCCTTTTGGCAACTGGCCAAATGATATTCTTGTTAATGTTGTGGACTCTTTTTGGATTCCTGAGTATGCGTTATGGGATGTTTTCTCAGAAGGTCCTAATTGATGTTCCATGACAAACTGAAGAACCCTGTGATTTTTGAGCATCTGGTATGGAACTTTTGCTCAGGAATCCAAATCGAAGAAATTGTCCACAATAGCTTTTGTTTTGAATTTCGGGGACCGAATTCTTTAAAGGGGTGAATATTGTAACACCCAGTGTTTTTAACATGGCGCATGCAAAAAGATGCGCCATGGCATGAGATGAAGCTTCATCTCAAGTTTCTGTCGTGTTAAGAGGAATATTGGCTTAGAGACAATATTGCATCATCGTGATGCATTATGCCAGTTGGGTAGATGACCTTTAGCGTTGCAGCGTAATCATTGCGCATTATGCAGAAGATTGGCCTAGAGTCAATGTTGCACAATCATTGTGCATCAGGCCAGAGAGGGCTGGCCGAACGAGTGTTGCGCAATCATTGTGCGCAATCATTGTACGCTATCATTATGAGCAATCATAGTCGGACTTGTTGAAAACATTTTGCTCCCCTTTCCAAAGTTGTATAAAATGCAAGTTAACATATATAGGGAGGGGTAGTTGGTTGAAGGTGCATATGCGGACTATGTACCAAGTAAGCTTCATAGCTTAGCCGAAAGAGTATAAATGATGCCTAAGTCTCATTTATAGCTCCGTAGCCTTGTCAATGGGGCATACGATACGAAGGCATCTTTATGCCACGTCGCGGACCCGATTATGCATAATCATTGTGCATTTTGACGAAACGGCCTATACGGACAAGGCTATTACCATTATTGCTAGGCCACGGCCTTGCAAACGAGTTGGGTTAAGCTTTTGTCCCTTCGATGATGAACTACGGTCTGTGCTTGATCCCTTTAGAGTAGGGAAGGGTACATAGGCAGCCACAATGAGTTACAGCATTGCCGGTCCAACACTTTGTCGCTTATATCATCTAATTGAGAGATGATTGCGATATACTGGCCTCTCACATCATCTGGCTCGGTATTGCGATGCAAGAGATGATTGTGGCCAAACTTGATGAGGAAAGTTGCATTCCATTTACTGGATGCTCATACTTCCTCTCAAGGCGTTCGACTTAGGCATGTACCAATGGCGCATTGGGCATGGCCTCGAAAGTAAGCTACATCGGTATGCAAGTTAGCGGAGCTTGCATGAGCCTAAAGGAGATAGAATTAAGCCGTTAATGGCCTATGTGCAAGTCCAAGCATGTCGTATGCCTGGAAAAGACTCGGAAGCTAGTGATGCATGTGAGGTGCATCGGCCATAGCCTTCAAGGCTTTAAACCCTTCGCGGAACAAGGGTAAGTTGGAACGGTGTGGAAGCTAAGTTAGCCGCATCATGCTCGTCGAGGGCAAATGAACGTGCATTTGCCTAGTGTTAAGTCCCGAATCGTAGCATCATCATGCGCATCGGGGGTGAAAAAGAGGGGGTACAACAACCACACCCAATATTTCGCTTAGCAATCTGTATGGACAAACTCCAATATACTTTCTAGAGAATCAACTAGACAGTCAGACTCAATCTAGACAAAAAGTATATCAAAGAGTTTATATCTCAATCTCTCGATTTGATATATACTCAAGCAAATAGAAATCTGAGAGTCTTTATCAAATACTAGAGAGATAACTTGGATGGTACCAAAGACCAATATCCAAGTTTCAATCAATTTAAATCAACAACCAAAAGGTCGGATATTCTAATTAATTGAACAACGCACAACCTGTGATATTTCAATTATATAAACAAATATAATGCGGAAATAGAAATAACACAGATACCAGAATTTTGTTAACGAGGAAACCGCAAATGCAAAAAAACCCCGGGACCTAGTCCAGATTGAACACACACTGTATTAAGCCGCTACAGACACTAGCCTACTCCAAATTAACTTCGGTCTGGACTATAGTTGAACCCCAACCAATGTCACACTTATCGAAGGTACAGTTATGCTCCTACGTCTCTGATCCCAGTAGGATGCTACGTACTTGATTCCCTTAGATGATCTCACCCACAACTAAGAGTTACTACGACCCAAAGTCAAAGACTTTAATAAACAAATCTGTATCACACAGAAAAGTCTACTGTAATAGATAAATCCGTCTCCCACGAATATACCTACGAGTTTTGTTCCGTCTTTTGATAAATCAAGGCGAACATGAACCAATCGATAACCCGGACTTATATTCCCGAAGAACAGCCTAGTATTATCGATCACTTCACAATAATCTTATTCGACGCAGCGAAAAAGGTATTGTGGAATCACAAACGATGAGACGAAGATGTTTGTGACTTCTTTTTATCTTGCCTATCGGAGATAGAAATCTCAAGCCAATTATTACAATTGTACTCGTACGATATAAACAACAAGATCAGATCACACAACTACGAAAGTAGTATCGATTATCGGCTTCACAATCCCAATGAAGTCTTTAAGTTGTTAACCTGGTTTAGAGAAGAAAACCCAAGGTTAAAGGAGAATCGACTCTAGCTTATACAACTAGTATCACACGTAAGGTGTGGGGATTAGGTTTCCCAGTTGCTAGAGTTCTCCCTTATATAGTCTTTCAAATCAGGGTTTGCAATCAATGTTAGCTTGGTAACAAAGCATTCAATATTCACCGTTAGATGAACACCTGATTAGATTCAAGCTAATATTTCTCAACCGTTAGATCAAAAACTTAGCTTGTTATACACAAATGAAATGCACGTTTCTAGGCTTGTGTAACCGTACCCAAACATGTACATTTGTTGGTTCAACAATAGTTAACCAAAGGTTAGCCATATGAGCAATTTCATATCAACCATATTCTTCTTCACCATAACTAGTCCAAATGACTCAAATGAACTAGTTAGAGAGTTGTTCAATTACTTAGATCTTTATGTAACTACACAAGACACAATCGAAGCAAAAACGATTTGATTCACTCGAATCGGTTCATGAACTTTATAACCACGGTTTGCAAAAGCATTCCTTAGTTTATTTAAACATGAGTTCAAGAACAATCGTTTTTAGATATAACCAACTCAAGTTCGCGGACTGGGTTCGCGGACTTAAGTTCACGGAAGGAGTTCACAAACTCCAGCAGAAATTTTCGGGTCGAGAACTTCTGCCAGTTCGCGGACTTGGATCACGCCACTATTCCGGTTCTCTTGATCAACAAAGTTCGCAAACTTTGGTTCAAGGAATAAGGACTTATACATATATGTGTTTCCGCAACAATGATTATATCCTACCATGGTTATGTAATCTAAACTCTCATTCCAATCACTGAAACATTTTTAGAGGACGTTATATAGTTGTTATTCACAAACCATTTTTCGTCAGAGCAATTTTCAAAGTGATTGAAACATAACATGACTTTCGTCACTAGGTAAAGATGAATTCGGCTAAAGCGAAAGCTTACCAACACATATTTCGAGAAATAGATAGGCGAGATAAACTCGGCTCGAAGTACCAAATGTGTATAATCTTAGTCTATCTATATAACAAAACGACTTTTGTCTCAAGATAGGAGATAAATAGACTTTTGAGTGATAGATTAGTTCAAGTCTCCACATACCTTTTAGTCGATGAAGTTCCACCGGTTCCTTGAGTAGTCCTTCGTCTTGTATGATGATTGCCATGGAGTTCTTGAGCTCAACTAACTTTCTATCCTAGTCCGAGACCTTAGTTATAGTAGACTAGAAATCAAGACTTATAGTTTTGATCACTAACATTGACAAACATACTTGAGATAGCAACGCATGCGAGTTCGACCTAGCAATGCTCTAACAGGGGGAATTATGGCCCGCGCGCCTAGGCGCGTCTGGCATAATTTTTCGGTCCGTCACATCCCCGTTTCAGAAAAAGTATCACTTTTTCTGAAACGGAACGAAAGTATCACTTTTCCTGAAACGGAGTGAATGTATCATTTTTCCTGAAACAGAATGTGAAAGTATTACTTTTCCGAAACGGAAAACTAGTCGATCCATAAACCAAAATATGGTTGCATGATGTGTTATGCATCCTTTGTGGTGGTTTGCGTAATGGCTATGCATTCAATTTTCGAGAATTGTGCCTAAAGTGAAAGTATCACTTTTCTTGAAACGGAGGGAGTACATCATTTTATTAGTTGCAACGGAAAATTAGTTAATGCATAACCAAAATATGGCTACATAAAGTATTATGTATCCTTTGTGGTGGTTTGCATAATGAATATATATTTAATTTTCTAAAATTGTGCCTAAAATGATAAATACCTATGAATTTATCGTAAAAACTCTAAATTTGATATTGTTGTTTGTACTTGTTGCGTAAATTATTTTATAACCTTTCCAACGAGATAAAGTTTATAAAATTCCAAGGCACGAATTTTTAGATATGTTATATTAAAGTTTGCTTTCCAATTATACCCTTAAAAATAGGATATACTATAAGAAGTTATAATAAATGGACTAAAAGGGAGGGGCAATTTTGTCTAGTGAAAAAATGACCACCAAAAATTTGGTTACACCAAATCCAATCTTTTGTGTCAATTAATCACTTACAATTTACAAAAAAGTGACCATATAAAGGTCCTCCATCGCTTGGTTTGGTCGGCCCAACTACTTCTTTGAACTTTGGGCCCATGTATATTTGCAAGCTTAGATCTACTGCGGTTTACCTTTTTAAACACCCAACAGTCGCAGTGTCGCACACTCACAGGTGCATTCAAAAATTAGTCCTTCGGGATCTAACTGCTCTCTCAGTTTGGCATCTGCAACAACATCCAAACTCGGTTTGGACTTCGATCTGCCTGGAAACAATTATCCCTTCAATTTGCATCCCAAAGCCTCAATCATCAGCCAGTCCTCTTTGGAAAAATTTAGCCAACTTGTCTGTTGTTTTGCAGGAAAAAGTCTTCTCACAAATTGGAGATGGGAATGATACCTTGATCACCCAAAACTGGATTCCACACCTCCCACCAACATCCACACAAAACATCATCCACCAACTCCCTCCATTCACAAAAGTAGCCCATCTCATCGACCAAAACACCAACACCTAGAACCATGACCTCATCTTCAATACCTTCCCAATCCAATTGGCTCAACTCATCACTAGCATATATATCTACCAAGAAACCATCAATCGGACAAAACAATTTGGCCTTTTTCTAAAGATGGAAATTACACATCCAAATCTGGCTACACCCAATTCAATACCCAAACAGCTACCACCCAACAAAACCAAACCCAAAACCAAATTCCTGTGGACTACAAATCAATTTGGAAACTACAATGTCCACCAAAAATCAGACTTTTCTTGTGGAAAGTCACCAACAAAGGTTTACCAACCTTCAAGAAACTCTATCGTCTTCACATCACAACAGTAAGCACATGTCCAATCTGCAACATGCACGAGGAAACTGAACAACATTTTTTTTCGACTACAGCAACTCTACAACAATTTGGCAGCTAATAATCACACATTTGGCGAGAAGCCCAAGTTAACAACGCAACAACAATGGAATACAAGATCAGCATCGAAGGCAACAACAACAACAACAACACTCGGCATCTCATATTTCAAGGCCCAAAAACATTCAAGAAGTATTCACATCTACAAACACACCAACAAGTCAGGCAATGTATGGATTCACTTTATGGCATATTTGGCTAGCAAGGAACTCAAAGGTATACAAGCAACAACAACAAACACCGTGGCAGACATACCAGATCGTTTTGGTAATGTCGGAGGAATATCAGTGGGCTCAACGACATTCGACACCTATCATGGATAATAAACCAACTTCTACTCGATAGCGGCAACCAAGTACGACATCAACGACTATATACATAGGATGGAAAGCACCTACAGCGAACTGGATAAAAATAAACACGGATGAAGCATCAAAAGGAAATCCGGGACCAACAGGAGCAGGAATTATATGTAGAGACAGTAATGGAAATGTAATGAAGGCGGTAACGACACCATTAGGGATCACCATATCAATGATGGCGGAGATGTGGGGATTACTGATAGCAATACGAATGGCAACTCAACATCAATGGGAAAAGATATGGTTTGAAGTGGATTCACAAGCTTTGGTAACTCTCACCAAGATGCATCATTCACAACCATGTCATCTCACAAGGCTCCTACAAGAAATACAACAACTCCTAGCAATAGTTCCGGAATACAAGATCACACACACCTACAGGGAGGCGAACCAGGCAGCGGATGCTTTAGCAAACAAGGCAGTGGAAGACCTACTACAACATGCAACACCGACAACAACGACCAACTGTGAATACACTTGTCCTAACTTTCTAAAACAAATTGTATTCCTTGATAGAATAGGGACCACTTTCCCTCGCATTGTAACCAATTCTCAATCGCTTTAAATAAATAAAAGTTGGTTACCTTTAAAAAAAAATAAAAAAAAACTGCTCTCTCAGTTCAAGTGCTCTTAAAATAAAGCATTTCTAGCCACAAACTTTGCCTTTGTGGATGGAATCCCCGAGAAGAGTTAGAATGGCAGTTCCCACCCCTTGGGCGGTACCAAATAAATGACTACCAGAATCGGGATTTTGAGCCTAAAGATTCTACTGACTTGTAAAAAGTGGGCTTAACCCGCAAATCATAGAAGGCGGGACGGGGCCCACTCTTTGTGTTGATAGGCGTTACGCCTATGCCCCAGAAGAACCCGTATAATTGTCGAATGTGAAAACTACAGTCACACCCATTTTTCAGATTTCCCTCACTGTGAAACCCACGCCCAGAAATCTGAAGGCGCGCACCCAATTTTTAGGGAAAAATTATTCTCAAACCCATAGTATTTCGTTCTGTTTTTAGTGTGTCTAATTTTGAGATTTGATTCCTCCCAACCAGTGTTCCTTGCTCGCGGCAAAGTAATTCTCCATCTCCCTGGAACTCCACCTCAATATTTTCGTGCTTAGGGATTATTCGAATCCAAAATCTAACATATCTGATCGTAGTTAGGCAGACGAGAAAGATGATGTTGAAGATGAATTAAAGAAGAATAAGGTAACGCATAAAAACCCCATACTAAATTCATTTTTTTTTTGTTGATTCTTTTGTTTAACTACACCGGGAACTGGATTTCATCCTAAAAAGAAGATTTTCTCCTCTTATCTTCATCAACTCGGTGTTTAATTCATTAACATCTTAGGTTTGGTTTGTCTCGAATCAACAGTTCAGAGAAGATGATAATGGTAAAATTGGAGTTAGGGTTTCTGATGAAATTAAGGTTTGATATTTGTTGTTGAAGAAATTGGATGGATGGGTTTTTGTTGGAATTATGTCTGGATCGATTTACAGGGAAGATTGTGAGAGAAATTGGCAAGAAGGGTTTGAAGTTGATTAATGGTGGAAAAGTTGTGGATCGATTCACTGTCAAGTTCCTTTCTGCAACTGAGTTTCAGTTTTGAAACTTAGCCTAAGTCTTCATGATTTCATCTCAGCACCACCCAAAATCCATCTAACCGTGCTCTATACAGCCATTTTGAGAACCCATTTAGAGTATTAGGAAACATCACCACTGCCACCAGTTCGAGCATCCAAAACCATCACAAATCATTTGCTAAAATCTATCCATCTCTTTGTAGTTGTTGATCAATTCTCGATCTAGACCATCCATCCCTAAACTCCATCTTTCTTTGCTTGGTTCTCAAGTGAGAAATTTAGTTTAAATCATTTCGTCCATCAAGAACCTAAAATCCATTCTTTGTTATCTAGTTTGGTGTTGCATCTCTTTGTAGTTGTTGATCAATTCTCGATCTAGACCATCCAAGAAAAAATCGATTGTTGTATAGTCTTTGATCTTTGTTGGTGAAGTTTGGACTTGAAAGTATCCCATTCTTTGAACCCTTTTTATGAAGTATCTTTGAAGAAGTATAAAAAGTACATTTTAGATCATGCAATTTATCCCTAAACTCCATCTTTCTTTTTGCTTGGTTCTCAAGTGAGAAATTTAGTTTAAATCCATATTTAATGAAACAATCCATATCAAGAACCTAAAATCCATTCTTTGTTAACTTTATTCTTTTCCTCTTTTCTTTTTCTCTCGAATATGAAATCTTCCATTGAAAATTGGCTTTGGTGTTGCCGCTAGTAATTGAGTTGGAATCCCACGACTATCTTCTTTTGGTACCTACAGAGCATTAATAATTTTATAAATACAATCAAAATGTGATCTACATCACGATTCTTCTCTTGTTGTAACTTAATGAATCGAGGAGATTTATGATGGTATGTTAAGAGGAGATTTAGATATTTGTATTTGGTGTTTTCCATTATGGCATTTGGCTGCTAAAAACGGATGCATGCTTGATTTGTACGTGGCGTTTATGAGATTTTGAAGATGCAACAAAAAAGCGGATGCAAAATTCACAGAGGATTTTCCAAAGGTGTTTGCCCCGAAAATTTTTTTTATCAAGCCCCCCCTAATTTGAATCCTGGTTCCGCCACTGAGGGTGATTGCCAAGGGTTTGTGGAGTCTGATTTGGTGTGCGTGTGACGTGCATTTAAAAGAAAATGGAGGTGTGAATAGTGATGCATAACAGGTTTTGCATCTACATAATTTGTTGCATAACTTGTTATGCATTCTCGAAATTTGTTGCATAACACGTTCTGCAGCTTTTTTTTTTGCATAACTTGTTATGCAGTCCAGAAAACGGTTGCATAACACGTTATGCAGCTACTTTTTGTTATGCAACTACTTTTTTCTTAGTATTGAAACCAACAAAAAATAAGGTTGCATAACTTGTCATGCACCTATAATAATATCTACATAACATGTTATGTAGTCGTGAAAATGGATGCATAACATGTTATGCATCCAAAAATATGACTGCATAATGCATTATGCATCGAGAAAATTGTTCCACAATCTTTTATGCATCGAGAAAATTGTTCCACAATCTTTTATGCATCGAGAAAATAGATGCATAACCTGATATGCATCCGTAAATATGGATGCATACTGCATTATGCATCAATTTTTTTTTATGTACGCACTAAAATCAACCAAAACAATGGTTACATAACTTGTTATAGATGCATACCTTTGTTATCCAAATGCATAATTTGTTATGCAGCGGAGAAAATGGTTGCATAATTCGTTATGCGTCTGCAGAATGTGTTATGCATCTTTTTTGGTGTCCGCATAATGGTTATGTATCAAGTTTTCGAAAATTTTGCCTAAAATGATGATCACCTCCGATTTTTTCGTGAAAAACAAAAAATTAATATTCTTGTTTGTACTCGTTACGTAGCTCTCTTAAAAAGATTTCTAACGATATAAAATTTGTAAAATTCTAAGGCGCGGATTTTTAGATATATTATATCCAAGTTGCGTTGCCAATTATACTCCTGATGCATAACCCGTCATGCGGATGCATAATCCGTCATGCAGACATTTTTAATAATTTCATATAATTATGGGTGTCACAGAACTAAAAATTAAGAACTATGATTTTAGGCATACATAAAACTTTCCGGGCATACAAAATGATAGTCCCATCTTGGGTGACCTTATAAGGGGTAACCTATGGGTAGCTCAATTACCTATATACCCTTAATACAAAAATCTAAAATCGCTTTTCTAAAAATCAAAATCAGCTTCCCTTAACATCTCTTCTTCTTCCTCCTCTAGCCGAACTCTTCCCCTCCCGCGAAAAAAAAAAAAATTCATCACCGTGATTAATTGTCGATTCGTAAAAATTTGATTGTCGATTAAACTGAACTACATAATGACTCGTACAAAGAAAAGCGGGACTAGGCAAACCAAATCGTCTTCTAATCCATCAATTGAAGAAGAAGAACCAATTGAAGATGAAGGTGTAAAAACTGAAAATCAACCACCAATTGAACCAGAAATTGAACCAACTGCATCTCCAACTCCGGAAACGAGGATAAGAAAGTAAGTTTTACAAACCCAATCTCCTATTTGTTGTTTTTCATCGATTAAATGACGATTACGGTGTTGGGTTCGGCTCAAAATTGAGTTGCGTTTTTAGCCGAACTGCTTCTTCACAAAAAGCTTCTGTAAGTGTATATGAATAGTTCGGCTTGAAATTTCATGAAATTTCAAGCCGAACCTAGTCACAGAAAGAGATGCACAGGGGTTCGGCGTATTCGATAATCATAATATGTGCCGAACCTAGCACATTTACGAGGTTCGGCTATTATGATATTCACAATATGTGCCGAACCAATACAAAATTATTAACTCAGAAATGTACATGATCAGGTTCGGCTTATATTTACTTATTCAAATAGCCGAACAATGTGTTTCCAACAGGTTCGGCGCTTACGAATTTCTAAATATAAGCCGAACCCTAAACATTTTTTCTTCCAGACAGTTCAGTGTAGGGTTCGGCTTGTTAGGACAATTCGAACCAAGCCGAACTCTGGTCTACAAGGTAGGTTCGGCTCTTAATCAACACTTTCATCTAGCCGAACTGTTCATCCAGACTCGCCGAACCTTAGTGAAAAAACACATACTTTTGATGATTTTAACCTACAAAAGTGAGATTAGACATAAGATATGTCTCGCACTCTGCCGGGGGCCCCTTGCCCCCTAGACCCCCAGCGACCTGACCGGGCAGGTCGAACCCCGCGAACATCCTAAATGACTACAATTCAAGGGTAACTAAATAATCTACACAATTTTTTTTCTCACTTTCCCCTTCTCCTTCTAAAAAAACCTAACTTTTTTTTTCTTACTCAATTTTTTTTATTAATCCTAAAACTAATCACTAATCATTAATCACTAATCAGAATTATTTTAACTAATCATTAGTATTAACACTAATCCTAAAAGGGCAAATTTTCCATTACCAAAAATATTTGGTTAAGGGGCTTCTGATTTTGCTATTTACACTCTTTTTTTGTCTTTACTTGGTATGCCCAAAAAGATTTCCGTATACCTAAAATCATAGTTCTGTTTAGAGTGGTAGACAAACTAAGAGACAAAATATAAAGGAGACAAAACATGAAAGAGATGAAGAGAAATCAGGTATGTTTTCTCATTAGTATTTACTCTTTAAATACAAGACAAGGAGAGCTTGTGCTAGTACACTTGTTGGTAAGTAGAAGAGAAAGAGTTACATGTGTCTAGTAGCAAAGGACTAGTTTTACATGTGTCCAACAAAAAGACATGTGCCATGCACTTAGCCATAAGGAGTGGTCATCCATACCATGGACCACTTTACTACAACACTCCCCCTTGGATGACCATCACCACAAACTCATTGCTTTGTCAAAACCTTTCCAGAAAACATCCGTTGATGAAAAACTGGTCAAAGGAGAAAAATACTTGAGCTTCTGAAATGGCGTCGCTTGTCAGGACTCTTCTCCTTTGTAGAACCGTGTCAGGAAAAATATTTCGCACAAAAACCTGAACACTTGTAAGGAGAAGAATAGCCTCAACCGAAGTTGTATCTTTAGTGTTTTTGTTGTCTCATTAAAAACCTTTTCGAGTAACAAAACCCGGTTGGGAAAAAGTAACCTCGATGAAGGAAAAGAGTACAACACACTTTGATGTCATCAGTGCATCTCTGGATGCTCCCCCTGATGTCGACATCTCTCCATGATTTGCATTTATGGTATTATTGTTGTCTCATTAAAAACCTTTTCGAGTAACAAAACCCGGGGGAAAAAGTAACCTCGGTGAAGGAAAAGAGTTCAACGTACCATTTGATGCTCCCCTAATGCATGACAATTTCTTTAGTCTAATACAATCATGGGAGTGGACAATTCCTTTAGTCCGATGGAGTCACGGAAGTTCGGACAATTTCTTTAGTCCTATACTTCTCACATGTTTTTAAAATGTGGACTTAGGTAATGACTTAGTAAATAAGTCTCACACATTTTCGTCGATTTTACTTTACCGACTTGAATGTTTAGAAGACATTGTTGTTGCTTTGATTGTAAAAGAACTTTGGTGATATATGTTTCGTATTATCACCCTTGATATACCCTTGCTTCATCTGTTTCGATGCAAGCTGCATTATCTTCGTAAATGCAAGTTGGCTCTTCAGTGGTAGAACTCAAACCACATGTCCCTCGAATGTGTGTAATGATAGACCTTAACCATATACACTCACGAACCGCCTCATGTAGGGCAATGATCTCAGAGTGGTTCGTGGAGGTAGCCACAAGGGTTTGCTTGGTCGATCTCCCGGGATATCGCCGTATTCCCGATAGTGAACACGTATCCAGTTTGTGATCGACCTTTGTGTGGGTCTGAGAGGTACCCAGCATCAGCAAAACCAACCAAAACATTATTTGGGGTTCCAGTATAAGGAGTCGCAATCACATTAGCATCTCTCCTTTCGTCTTCGTAGGGATAAAACAAACCCAAGTCAATGGTTCCCTTTAGGTATCTAAAGATATTCTTTATACCATTCCAATGACGTTGCGTTGGCGCCGAGCTATATCTAGCTAACAAATTCACTTTGAGAATGAGATATATGGTCGAGTACATTGTGCTAAGTACAATAATGCGCCTATTGCACTTAGATAGGGATATTCACTCCCAATACATCTTCGCCATCTTCCTTTGGACGAAATGGATCTTTATGTACATCTAAAGTTCGACCAACCATGGGAGTGCTAGCGAGGGTGCACTATCGGGAGCCGAGCCGGTGTTATACTCACAATGTGGTTAGCCTTTATCGAGGGCGACCCGAGTGCCAATAACAACCCAACTCACTAACTAGGTCGAGATTACACTCAAGACAACTTCAGTCTTGATTCCTAGTTTTCTTCTTTTTACTTCTATTTCGGTAGAATGGTTCACAGTGGCTCTTCGAATCGAGATCGAGAGAATACGTGAGTTTGGGTTTTGAGCGGAGATTCGGACAAGAGGAAATTGAGGCAACGCCGGTCTCGAGATCGATAAGTTTATTGAATTTGGTCGTTGAAGCAACGATGAGAGAAGAGTTGGAAGATGAATTCGTGGATTGTAAGTGGTTGATTGAGGAATCCGAGAGCAATTAAATGGGTTTAAGAGAGGAATTGGTGTTTGGCGGATTCATGGTTGAAATCGAGATTGATTGAGATAAATTGACTCTCGGATTAGGGTTTGTTCAAGAGAAAAAAGGGGAAGAAATCGGATCGAGAAGAGATTGGTTTTGCTTGATGAAGCCATGAAAGTTTCAGTGGTCTTGATACTGGGAGAAGAATGAGAAGATTTAGATGGGGGGTTTCGATCGAATCCGCCGGGTGGTGATTTGGGCGAGACGATGGTGGTAATGTGTATGGTTGAGTTGTGATGAGGGAATTAGAGACCCAACTCAAAGGGGAAGAAGATGGGTTCATAGTGTGCTCAATGTTCAATTCAGTGCCTAGTAATGGTTGTTGCAAGAGTGGTAATAGTCCGGGTGGAGTCGTGGTTGAAGTGCTTGGCGCTTTGCTGCAGTTGGAAGCAATGTTTGAAGAGCTTGAAGTCATGGTCTTTGTAGCTACGAGAGAGTGGTTGGGTGACTCGGTAGTGTGCAATGGCAGGGTATGAACCGGGAATGAATGGCTTTTCCGGGTAGTGTTGGTTGTTTCGGTGAGACGGCTTGAGCGGTGGTCTTGAGTTGAAGCAACGAATGCATTACAATGGAACTAAGAACCGTGTGTGATATTGAGATGCCGCAATAGAAATCTTTGTGAAGTCGAGGACAAGGTTTACAAGGAATTGAGGTTGCGATTACATTGGTTAATAAATCGGATGGAGAGAAGCTCTGATTTGTGATGCAATCGATGGTTTGATGGCCTTAGATGAATGTTAGGACAGGGAAGGAGCAGATTGAGAAATTAGAACCATTTCTTTGTTGTTGGCTTGATGTGACAAAATGTTCAATCTCGACCCCGAGGTGGAATTGATGGTGAGCTACAAAGTGGAGTTTGCAAGTTGTAGTCTCGGTGGTGTGCCGCATCTTTTGGGAGAGATGAGTTTCGGAAGAAGAGTCAGTGATATGTGCAAAGGTTGATGCCGTTGCGAGCTAATAGAAGTTGCGGAATGGCGGATGAGCTATAATATATTGGAGTCGCAACCTAACAGTGTTGTCTTTGTTGTGCGGGGGTGTGTTTGCAATGAGAATGTACGGGGCTTGCAATTCGGGTGGGAGGAGCACCCCGGTGGTTATATTGCAAAGAATGAAATGGGTGGACCGAGCGGGTTGGAAGTATGATGAATTGGTGGTTAAAGTGTCATGGAAGAGCAAAAAAGTGAAGATGCGGATGCAAAGCCGAAATGCAGTGAGGCAATGAAGTGAGGCAATAAGTTGAATAGCGGGTGTTGGTCAGTGCATGCGGTGAAGGTAGCAAAACGTTATGGCTGGGATAGTGCATCACCGGGATGAGGCTCCAGTGCAATGGCTGCACAATTCACTCATCCAGTGAGTAAGATGCCGACTCCCACGACTCAATGACCCGACTCCTGGTTCTTGACCCAATTGACCAATGCCCGAGTTGACCCCGTGGACCCGACCGTTTTGACCCGTTGACCGTGACCGGTTTGACTTTGCCGGCCACCCGAGACATTTTCCTAGGCGACGATTCCGGTGGGATTCCTAGCCACAATCCCAAGCTTCCTACGCGAGCGTTTTTGGGACATAATTTCTACACGGGCTTCTCTCATGGTGGGCCTAGGGTGAATTTCCAACTAATGGACTTTGAAGACAAAACCTAGTTTTGGAAGGAGTGGAGCTATATAAAGAGAAGACTTTTATTATCTATGGGAACGACCACGTTTTATTATTATCTCTACTACTTTGTTCTAGGGTTTTGAACCATGAAGTTTCTTCTCTTTCTTCTTGTGATGAACTCCATGAATATGAACTAAGTTTTTATTATTGGTTGAAGATGTAGTTGGATTTTGCAACCCAAGTTATGATTTTTATGAATTAGTTTTCTCTCAATATTATCGTTTGACTTCTACGGGTTATAATAATTGCATGATTGATGGATTGCAATATGATTGAATGTTTGTTTAGTCGAGTCTAGAATTGATTGAACTCACATCCATATCTATAGCTATTTTAGGTTTTCATCGAGCGATAACCTTGAATACTAGTAGCATGATATGATTAGGGTTTGTAGTGATACATCCTCGTAATCATATGTAGAAATTGACCTTTGTTCGAATTGTTTATGCGTAATGTATTGCAATGGCATTGATTAGCCTATTTCTCGAAACTTAATGCTCCTAGGAATTGAACTTGATTAGCGCAAGGCGTTAGGTTATTCTTTAGGTAGATTTCACATACGCAAAATTTAATGTGTGTGTTGATAACTTTGGAAATTACGAGCATTCTTGCAATAAGGTATTCTATGGCTTTTGATGATAGCGAGATTAAATACGAATTCTATTCATACATTCATAAACTTGTTTACAATTGAAGATGAAACCTTTACCCAATATTTTCACATCCTTGATTTGCGTGCTTTGTTTATTTGTTTTTTTGTTTATTTTTAATAACACAATCAGAAATTCTTCCGGGTTACTTATAGGAAACCATAACAATTTGACAACCTAGACCTCTCTCGTGGGATCGATCCTTTCTTGCCCTTGCTATATTTATATTTTGAGTAGTAAGAAAGTGTAATTATATTTGTGTCGCTTTACGACAGCGGTCAAATTTTGGCGCCATTGCCGGGAGGCAACGGTTGTTAATTGTTTTTGGTTTCTTATTTTTGTATTTAGTTTTTGTTTTACGTTTTCTTATTTGGTTCTTACCCTAGTTTTGAGAATCTTATTTCAGTGTGCTTATTTCTATGGAAGGAGCATATTGGAGCAATCAATACGGCTTTCAACCTCAACAACATAACAATTATCACCCTTATGGGGAGTATAATCAAAACCAATCCTTTGGCTATGATCAATACTCCACGTACCCTATGAGTTATTCTCATACATATCAACCTTCTTATGGTGGTTATGTAAGTGAGCAACCACAAGGAGGGGAGAATAGTTGTTTTCCTTATAATTTTTCCTCTAGTTTGGTAGATGAAATGCAACAATTTATGGACAGCATGGAGTCAATTTGTGGACAACCAAGCGCGGAACCAATTTCATCGACCGAATGTGCTCATGGTATGTTTGGCCCAATTTCTGATCGTAGTTATGATCATCCACCCATTCAAAGGGAATATAATTGGCCTAACAATACTGAGGTAAGTAATTCTACTTTGTCTATGTCGAATGAGCTTTACCAACAAATGGAACACTATATTCAGAATTTGGATGGAACACTCCAAGAGCTTCAAAAAGGTGTTTCCACTTTAAGACAAGGCATTGATGAGTACAAGGAGGAAATGAATAATTATGTTGAAAAAGGCGAACCTTTGGGGACTTTTGTTGATATTTGTGTAGTTAACTCAACTCTTGATCGTAATAATGATCATTCACCTATTCAAAAGGATGAGTTCGAGATTAGCAACACTAAATTCAGCGAGGACCAATGTTATGATGACTATGATAGTGATGATGATTATTATGAAAATACATCGTTTGAACCAAATCATGGTGACATCCCCGAGGAGTGTACAATGGAGTCTTTTTGGGATCAAGATGAAGACGAAGAGGAATATGTTGACTCTTGTGTAGATTACTCAAGCATTGATCTTAATAATGATCAAGAGCCTATTCAAAGGGTGGAGCTTGAGGATGATGCATTTTCGAGTGTTCTAGAAAAGTTTCTTATGATAAAATTTGGATCCGCAAAAGATTATGTGCCTTACAACAAAGAGGAGTATGTTGAGAATGAGACCGTTATGACCAATATTGTGGAAGACCCAATTGAACTTGTGAATGAATGTAATGATGATGTTTATGTCGAGACTTTGGTTAAGGCAGAAACGGACGAAGAATGGTTGCAAGGTTTGATAGAGGACCATGATATGAAAGAGGTGAATAACTCACTTGAATTTTTCAAGGATGAAGAGGATTCCGTAATACAAGAGATTGTGCAAGGTTTATCTAACCCTTTGCCTATTGTTTCTTCTCCTTTACCTCTTATTGGTTTGAATGTATGTGCTTCGAGAATATTGTTGACTCGACTTTGTTTCTCGTTTTCCGCCATTAGAGACACTTGATTCTCATACTATGCAGGTTATGGAACAAGAAACCGTGAGGTACTCCGACTTCTATATTCTTTATACACTTCCAAGTGTGGACAAGAATAAGTGTGGGGAAGCTTTTATCGGTTCATAGCTTCACTTTTGCTTTATATTACTAATATTTGTGTGAAGCTAGTGTTTGCAAAACAGGTTCTATGGACGGATCCCCAACTTTTCCGATTATTGGTGTATGGGGAATGAATTTTACAAGAAGCTAGGTCGGGCCGTCGACTTTAAACAAGCGCTAGTGGGAGGCAACCCACCGGTTTTGTATCTCTTATCCTTTTTGCTTTTTATTTTGTTTCGTTTATTTATTTTTTACTGTTTTTATATCATATTTGCATCCCTATGTTTAATCTCATTGAGTCCGTAATCTATCTTAGAAGAGAATTATGACGAATACCCTTTTCGTCGTAAAATTTCAGACTGCGCGTAGTTCAGTCCAGAGACCATAACTGTCAGACCGTTTATCGAAACACTGTGAAATTTTGACACTGTGTAGAAAACACGTAGGTGAACAACTTTTGTGAAATGGAGTTTTTCCAAATTCCTTACCAATTTGCACAGTTTTTGCGTTTTATCTGCTGTTACGTCTGAATTCAGAACTTTTCGGTTTTACACATTGCGGACAATGTGAAGTTTAAGTGTGGGGGAGCATTTATATGTTTGTTTTTGACACCATTAGTGGATGGAACTATTTTGAATGCAGGAGTTGAGGAACCAATTAACTAAAAGGGACGAATATAGCTCATAAATCATAAATTAACATGATAGTTGTTACCATATCTCTAATATCACCATATCGCATTCTATTTTTATTTTTCCATATTTATCTATTATTCTCTAAGTGCTTTGGTGGGTCACTAAAAATCGACGTGTTATTATTGCTAGGATGAAATAGAGTGGTTGAGTTACTAGGAAAAAAAAAAAAAAAAAAAAAAATATGAAAAGAAAAAAAAAGGACCGATCAATTAAACCAAAACGGAATAAAAATGACACTTGGGAATAGCAAAGATGTGTGAAACGTAGTCCCTGTCTCCGTCGCCTAAACAAGCGTGGAATGCGGGATCCAAGGCAACTATCATGTACGTGTTGACAAGGAAGCATGCGCTTGGATCCAAAAGATCTAATCATGCCGTCTAAAAAAAAAGAGAAATTGGATCCAGTTTGATCCAATCTTAAAAAAAAAAAAGAGAAGAAATTATTATTTTGTTGAATAAAGTAACTTTTGGTTCCCTTTGTATATGCCAATTGATTTGATGTAGCATTCAGCACTAAGTAGCTCAATCCAATAGGATTAGGTTCATCTTAGCAAAGGACCTTCGCACAGATATATGGGAAACATCGAACACTTGAGAATATTCGCCAACATCTACATCTATATCCATCTTCTTAATCTTTTCATTGTGATTGTGGTTGTTAGTTTCCGAGTATTGTGGCTTGTTCAACTATCTAATTAGAGTTTATTTACTAATAATTGAATTGAATTTGCAAGGTACCTCCTCCTGTAGTCAATTTGGATTCATTCATTGATTTGTCACAAATAGACGGAGTTGGAAATATAGGTTTTGTAGGTATATCTCTAGTAAACCTTCACGAGACTATAACTCGTCCACTAGGGACACCTAGGGGTTTAAAGGCTTGTTATTTATGCTAAAATTAACCGTAGCCTCGACGACACGGAGTTGTTGTATTTTATCGTTTTGTTTGATTTGCTCGAGGACTAGCAAAGTCTAAGTGTGGGGGAATTTGATAGGTGTAGAATACACCGTATTTAATATCTAGTATTTATGCTTTCTTTGCGAAGTTTTCTTGTAAATTATGTATCTTATGTGTGCTTTTGAGTTTATTAGGTGCAATGGAGTCATTTGGAGCAAAAAGACCAATTGGAACTCGTTCAAATACAAGATTTCTACTTTTCATTGTGTAGAGGACGAGAAGATGAAGACGATGGCAAAAGAATGGAGTCGTTCTGAGTTCGTATGAAGAAGTTATGGGCAAAACAAGAACTCATAAAGCCAAGGGCAAGAGCGCCATTTCACAGTGCATGTGCTATCGGGAGCCCAGTCACGGTTAAGGGCCAGCTCTATTTGAAGGAACACTATCGGGAGCCAGCCAAGTGTTAAGGGGCCGTCAATGTGGTTAGCCTTTATCGAGGCGACCAGGTAAAGTGCCAACAACCCAACTCACTAACTAGGTCGAGATTACATCAAGACAACTTCGCCTTGATTCCTAGTTTTCTTCTTTACTTCTATTTCGAGAATGGTTCACAATGCCTGCCGAATCGAGATCGAGAGAATACGTGAGTTTGGGTTTTGAGCAGAGATTCGGACAAGAGGAAATTGAGGCAACGCCGTTCGAGATCGATGAGTTTATTGAATTTGGTCGTTGTAGCAGTGATGAGAAGAGTTGGAAGATGAATTCGTGGATTGTAAGTGGTCAGATTGAGAATCTGGGAGCAATTAAATGGGTTTAAGAGAGGAATTGGTGTTTGCGCATTCATGGTTGAAATCGAGATTGATTGAGATAAATTGACTCTCGATTAGGGTTTGTTCAAGAGAAAAAGGGGAAGAAATCGATCGAGAAGAGATTGGTTTTGTTGATTTAAGCCATGAAAGTTTCAAAGGTCTTGATACCGAGAAGAATGAGAAGATTTAGATGGGGTTTCGATCGAATCCGCCGGTGGTGATTTGGGGCGAGACGATGGTGGTAATGTGTATGGTTGAGTTGTCATGGATGAGGGAATTAGAGACCCAACTCAAAGGGGAAGAAGATGGGTTCATAGTGTGCTCAATGTTCAATTCAAAGGGCCTAGTAATGGTTGTTGCAAGAGTGGTAATAGTCTCGGTGGAGTCGCGGGTTGAAGTGCTTGGGGCTTTGCCGCAGCCGGAAGCAATGTTTGAAGAGCTTGAAGGTGAGTGGTGCCGCTACTGCTGAGTGGTTGCAGCCGAGCTCGTAGTTGTGCAATGGCAGGGTATGAACTGGAATGAATGGATTTTCTCGGGTAGTGTTGGTTGTTTCAAACAGACGGCTGAGCAAAGTGGTCTTGAGTTGAAGCAACGATGATGCAAACCTGAATGGAACTAAGAACCGTGTGTGATATTGAGATGCCGCAATGGAAATGCCGTGAAGCTCGAGGACAAGGTTTACAAGGAATTGAGGTTGCAGCTACATTGGTTAATAAAATTTCGGATGGAGAGAAGCTGGGCGTATTTGTGATGCACCGATGGTTTGACGGCCTTTAGATGAATGTTAGGACAGGAAGGAGCAGACAGAAATTAGAACCATTTTGTCGTTGTTGGCTTGATGTGACAGAGTTCAATCTCGACCCCGAGGTGGAATTGATGGTGAGCTACAAAGGGAGTTTGCAAGTCAGTAGTTGTACAGTGGTGTGCCGATGTCTTTGGGAGAGATGAGTTTCGGAAGAAGAGTCGGTGATATGTGCAAAGGTTGATGTCATGTGTGCTAATGTGGGGCTGCGTAATGGCGATGAGCTATAATATATTGGAGTCGCAACCTGTGTTGTGCAGTGTTGTGCAAGGCAGGGTGTGTGTTTGCTAAATGAATGTACGGTGGCTTGCAATCTCAGTGGGAGGAGCACCACTGGTTATATTGCAAAGAATGAAATGGGTGGACTCGAGAGGAGTTGGAAGTATGATGAATTGGTGGTTAAAGTGTCATGGAAGAGCGGAGTTGTGAAGATGCGATGCAAAGTCGAATTGCACCAGTGCAATGAAGCCGAGGCAATAAGTCAATAGCGGTGTTGGTCAGGTATGCAAGGTGGGTAGTGGCGACCGTTATGGTCGGGATAGTGCATCAGCGATGAGGCTGTGCAATGGCTCACAATTCACTCGGCCCATCCAACAGTAAGATGTCGACTCCCCGACTCAATGACCTGACTCGGTTCTTGACCCAATCGACCCAGCCAGAGTGACCCAAAGGGACCCGACCGTTTTGACCCGTTGACCTAAGTGACCGGTTTGACTCTGCCTCTTTTGAGACATTTTCCAAACGATTCCTGGGATTCCGCCACAATCCCGTTTCCACGAGTTTTGGGACATAATTTCTACACTAGGTTTCTCTCCATGGTGGGCCTAGGTGAATTTCCAACTAATGGACTTTGAAGACAAAACCTAGTTTTGGAAGGAGTGGAGCTATAAAGAGAAGACTTTTATTATCTTGGACCACGTTTTATTATTATCTCTACTACTTTGTTCTAGGGTTTGAACCATGAAGTTTCTTCTCTTTCTTCTTGTGATGAACTCCATGAATATGAACTAAGTTTTTATTATTGGTTGAAGACGTAGTTGGATTTTGCAACCAAGTTATGATTTTTATGAATTAGTTTTCTCAATATTATCGTTTGACTTCTACTAAGTTATAATAATTGCATGATTGATGGATTGCAATATGATTGAATGTTTGTTTAGTCGAGTCTAGAATTGATTGAACTCACATCCATATCTATAGCTATTTTAGGGTTTTCATCGAGCGATAACCTTGAATACTAGTAGCATGATATGATTAGGGTTTGTAGTGATACATCCTCGTAATCATATGTAGAAATTGACCTTTGTTCGAATTGTTTTTGCGCAATGTATTGCAATGGCATTGATTAGCCTATTTCAAAACTTAATGCTCCTAGAATTGAACTTGATTAGCGTAAAGGCGTTAGGTTATTCTTTAGGTAGATTTCACATACGTGACCCTAATGTGTGTGTTGATAACTTTGGAAATTACGGAGTATTCTTGCAATAAGGTATTCTATGGCTTTTGATGATAGCGAGATTAAATACGAATTCTATTCATACATTCATAAACTTGTTTACAATTGAAGATGAAACCTTTACCCAATATTTTCACATCCTTGATTTGCGTGCTTTGTTTATTTGTTTTTTTGTTTATTTTTATTTACACAATCAGAAATTCTCCCGGGTGCACTTTGTCCATATTAAATTGCCTGAGTATCTTATGGACATATGCAGACTGGTGGATTAATATTCCACAAGCTCGATGTTCTAGTTCAAGTCCTAGACACATTCGAGTTTTCCCAAGATCTTTCATCTCAAATTCGGATTTCAAATAGCTTGCGGTTTCTCTTAGTTCATCAAGAGTACCTACTATGTTCATGTCGTCGACATAGACAGCTATAATAGCAAATCCGAACTTGTTTTCTTTATAAACACGCGAGGGCACAATTCATTATTTGTATATCCCTTCCCAATCAAATAATCACTTAGACGGGTATACCACATCTGCCCTGATTGCTTTAATCCGTAAAGTGAGCGTTTCAATCGAATTGCAAACGCACTCCGTGGTTTAGAGTTACTTGATTTGGGCAATGGAAGTCCATCTCGAACTTTCATGAATATCTCTCGTATCAAGATCCCCATAGAGATATGCGGTAACCACATCCATAAGTTGCATTTCAAGTCCTTCTCGAAACAACTAAGTCGACTAAGTAACGAAACGTTATGACGTCCATTACAGAGAGTACGTTTCTTCGTAATCAATCCCGGGCGTTGTGAGAAACCTTGCGCCACAAGGCGAGCCTTATATCTCAAGACTTCGTTCTTCTCATTACGCTTTCTGACAAATACCCATTTATGTCCTACAGGCTTTACACTGGTGGGGTTAGCACTACCGCACCAAATACCTGTCTTTTTGCCAGTGAATTTAATTCAGCACGGATTGCATCTCTCCATTGAGGCCAATCTGCTCTCTTTTGGCATTCTGCAATAGAGCGTGGTTCGATATCGTCGTGCTCTATAATCTCTCGAGCAACATTATATGCGAATATATCATCAATATGCATGGATGATCTTTCCATCAACACGTATGAACTTTCACAATCCATAGAGATTTCTTTGTTTTCTGGAATCAATTCAAACATCGGGGCATCCCCCAGTAATGATTCATGGACCTAATCAGTAATCGAGACAATCTCATGAGATGGATTATCCGTATTGATGATATATGGATCGGTTTGTTCCTTACTCGCCCTTTTCTTCCTTGGTCGAGTATCGATCGAACCAAGTGGTCTCCCCTCTTCCTTTTGGGGGCCACGGCCTTGGCGGCTACACTTCCACCAAGTGTAGCCTTGGTACCTATATTTATGGTACCTTTTCCCTTGTCGGGAATTTCCAACCTTGCAGGTGCACATTCGCAGGTGGTATATGTGATCTCGTCACTTTAGCGATATCACTAAATGCATCGAGGCATTGAATTTGCCACATTCGAAGATCGATAATTCTTTTCACTTCACTTTCGCATTGTGGAGTGCGGGGATCAAGATGAGACAACGTGGGAACACACCACGACAATTCCCGTCGTTCCCTTTGGAAGTCCTTTTCCATACCTCCCCTAACGACGGGAAGGTTGTCTCATCAAAGTGACAATCCGCAAATCTAGCGGTAAAGAGATCGCTGTCAAAGGTTCTAAGTAGCGGATAATTGTTGGGGATTCGTATCCAACATAAATACCTACTCGTCTTTGTGGACCCATCTTAGTACGCTGTGGGGGCGTAATAGGCACGTATACGGCACAACCAAATATGCGTAAATGTGAAATATCGAGGCTCATATCCGATTTACCAACCGGTACGTAGAAAATGGTTGGCTAGCAATGGGTCTAAAGCGAATAAGTAATGTTGCATGCAATATGGCGTACCCCAGCAAAGTAATAGGCGAGGTTGGAACGCATAACCAATGCCCTAGCTATCATCTGTAACCTTTTGATGGTAGCTTATGCGAGACCATTTTGAGTGTGTACATGGGGTACGGGATGCTCTATGTCAATTCCATTAGACATACGAAATCATCAAATCCTTTAGATGTAAATTCTCCAGCATTATCAAGTCTGATAGACTTGATTGGATGATCAGGGTGGTGAGCCCTTAGTCGTATAATTTGTGCTAGGAGCTTTGCAAATGCAAGCATTTCTTGTGGACAACAATGCAACATGTGACCAACGGGTCGAAGCATCAACCAACCATAAAATACCCGAATGGTCCGCATTCGGATGTATAGGTCCACAAATATCACCTTGTATTCTTTGTAAAAATGGAATATTTTGTTTGGTATCTTTAGCATAGGATGGTCTCGATCCTGTCTTTGCTAAAGAACAAGCTTTGCAGAATGAGCGATGTGCCTTCGATAAGGACAACGAAGAAGAATGGGATAGTGGGTGCGCTTCAATTACTTTGGAAGACGAAGGTTGCACTTCTCTTGCTTTAGAAGGCATAAAATGTGCATCATTTACTTTATAATGCACATTGTTACTTTGCATTGTAACAATCTTTTGTCCCATTTTCTTTTTCATTCGAAAGAAAGGATGTCCGTGTGAGTTCTTCAAAACACGGATCATCATATCACGACCTGGGTGCCCTAGTCGATCGTGCCAAAGCTTATATAAGTCACTGGCCAACAGTTCATCGTTGGCAACCACATGGGATTCGATAATCCTAATAGTGGTGATATACAATCCACTAGAGTGACTCATTAGTTTCTCTAAGATGCGCTTCCTTCCGCATTCACTAGAGGTCACATATATGTACTCAATTCCATTTTCACAGTGAGTTTCCAAGTGATAACCGTTTGCACGGATATCCTTGAAACTTAACAAAGTGCGGTGAGCTCTTGGTGCATATAGAGCTTCTGTGACTTTAATCATTGTGCCGTTTGGCAACAAGAATTGAGCAGTACCTCGCCCAATTATTACTTGCGATGATCCAATCATCGTAGTCACAGATGTATTATAAGGAGTAAAATCGACAAATAATTGTCTATTTCTTAGGATAGTGTGGGTGGTTGCACTATCAACTAGACATTCAATTTCTCCTGGAGACATTCCTACAAGTACATTAGGTAGGAATGTTACAAACAAAGAAAAACGAACAATTTATCTCACTTCCTTTAGAGAATTTTGTTCTACTAGAATGGCTTCCTTTCCATTCTAATTTACATGCTAAACAACAGATTATCATGAGCAAAGTAAAATTCTATAGAACATAATAGAAAATAAGTACTTATAGATAATCCATACACATAACATAAAGATGGTAAGAACATGTTCAAAGAATCTGCGGTAACACCTACTCAAACTATTAAACAAACGATAGTCTAAGATAACATAAAAACTTCAAAGCATCTAAAACCAGACATGAGTCTAGCAAGCCGAAACTAAATTCTTAGGCCCAAGCAAAATCAGGCACATCCATAGTTGGGGCAAAGTCCTCATTGCCCAGGAAATCTGAAATTGTGAGGTTGACGTCAGGGGTTACATCATTTTCTTCCATATAGTTAGCCTCTTGTTCGAGAGTTTCCCGATACTTTTTGTAGCTCGCAGCTACATTGGCACTAGCCTTGCAATGCTTGTACCAATGTCCGGTAAATCCACACCTAAAACAAGGCGCACTTTCGTCTGCGGCCTTTTTGTTAGCTGGATTTTTAGGTGTTTTCTCGAACTTAGGATCACCACCCTGTATGGCCGTAAGTTCCTTCTCTGTGCCAAACATTAGAGTGACTTTTACGTCCTCGACCTCGATTATGTCCCTTACGTCCTCTTCCACGAGAGGCATTATCTCCACGTGGGTATGGATCATGGGAATGTGAATCGAATTTGAGCCCTCTTTCCTTTGGGGTTCTTTCCCTTATTGACCTTGCCATGGTTGGCTTCGGGAACTTTCTTTTTCCCGACAGCTCTGGCATTGTTATTGACAAGAATCTCATTGTGCCTTTCGGCCACTTGCAATAAGTTTATCAACCTACTGAATGTGGTGATTCTTTTGTTGTCCACCTCTAAACGATACTGGGTTCGCTAGTATCATGGACGAGGGGGAAAGGTCGATAGGGTTTTCTCAATCATTTCCTCATCCGTAAGTTTCTTTCCACGAAGTCCGTACGTGCACAATCAGAGCATGTCTTTTTGGAAATCATTCACTTTTACATAATCGAGAAAGCGGATTTCATTCCACTGGACAAATCAATTGTGGTAGCAAGGAATCATGAATGTTCCCAAAACGGCTATCTAGAGCATCCCATAGCTCTTTTGGCGTTTTCAAGTGATGATAACCCCAACGTAGGTTAGGATCGATATGCCTCTTAAGGAACATAAGAGCATGAGCTTTGTCTTTCTCGATTCTTAGGAGCAGCGTCGCGTCGCAGATGGCTTGATAGTGGAAGTGTAGTCCTTTGCCACGAAGGTGGTTTCCACATCGATACCCAACGGTGGTACTCAAGTCCCGCCGAGTCCAAAAGTTCGACAGTCGAATTGGGTCCATCTACATAGACAAGATAAAGGACATTAATATGGTGCTCAAGTCCTTCTGAGTCCATAACAAATCACGGTATCATTTTCCCATCACCAACTTTCTTTATGGTTTTGTGGGTAATACGGATATGTCATATAGTCCAATCTTTGATCATAACCCAGTCCACAAAATTAATTAACCAACTTTCTTTATGGTTTTTAACAAGGGAACTCTGTTTGCAAACCAAATTTCTTTATGGTTTAAAAATTGCAAACAATTTGGTAACAAGGTTGACAAAATAGTCAACTAAAAATAGGTCTATTAGAAAGAAAATAAACTACAGGACTATTTATCATTTATATACGTATATAAAATTACTGGAATTTAAGTCGCAATTCGTTTGCCTATTTAGTAGCAAACAGTTTGCGGGATAAAATAAATTTTGGTTAATATTTGTGACATGCATGAGTAATATCAAACTAAGATATAATACTAAACTTAAAGTATATGTCAAAAATTTAAATTATTTTTAGGAAGGTCTAAATAAAATAGTTTAACATACTAAAAAAATATGTATGGTAAATTATAACATTTGGTGGGGATAACATCATGGGTGTATACCAATATGATGAGTATTTGATAAAAATAAAATACTAGGATACTCATGGCATAAAAGAAAAATTAACATACATACATATGCATCATGGGTATAATAAATTTGCTAACAAGTAGAGTGATATGATATTCTTCAAAGGTAATATCCATACATGTATTTATTTATTTATTTTATTAAAAAAATGAAAGATGAAGTACAACATCACATGGGGAGTTTGAAACAAAATCAGTGAGGTTTTTTTTTTTTTTTTTTTTTGAAAAGTAAAGCAAACTACACTTTTGTGTATCACATGATTCTAATTAATTAAAGTATAGATAAAAATGTCACTTTCATGTTAGAAGACAAGCATGTGATCATAAAAAAACAAATAAGCTATCACTATCAAGTTGAAAATCAACTAGTAAAAATCAAATGGATTATTTCTTTTAACTTTTGGTGTAACTAAAATAAAGAGTAGAAGCTAATATTATCATGTCATGTGATAGATGAGACAAATATATCACTTTCAATAAGAGTAAATAGGTACATGATAATGGAAAGAATGGTTGAGTTATACCTTCTTTTGGAAAAATTCTACTACTTGATTTTGAGAATGAAGCCAACAATTTTCTTTTTGTTTTGTGTTTGAAGGTTTGAAACTCAAATGGTTAGGCAAAGTGCTGATAACGTGTTTAGAGTGGTAGACAAACTAAGAGACAAAATATAAAGGAGACAAAACATGAAAGAGATGAAGAGAAATCAGGTGTGTTTTCTCATTAGTATTTACTCTTTAAATACCTGGCTTGATTGGGGTATACTCAAACTAATTGGGGTATACCCAATTTTATAGGGACTCTTTTTTAAGGGCAAAGGGGGAGGTCAATGGGTAAAGTTACAAAATTACCCTTTCTCATTATAACTCTAATTACTACCAAAATCAGTTTTCTTTCTTCATTTTCTTCATTTTCTTCTCTTCTTCTTCTCCTCCACAACCTTACCGGCTCCATCACCCCACCACCACCAAAACTCGTCGATCAATTTGTTAAAATCGTCGATTCGAAAACTCCGATTAGTCTTCATCAATGGATCCACCACGGAAGAAGGCAACTCGTATGAAACAAACTAATCGAAAACCCAATGAATATAACCCTGGAATTGCAAATTTGGTTGCTAAGAAAGTGAAGAGAAAAACGGTTGAAGAAGAAGGAATTGAACCCACGGAAACACGTGAAATGGTGCGCTTAAGAAAGTAAGGGCACACTTAAACTCACTCTAGTACTTCAATTTCATGTTTGCATGTCAAATTAGGTCGAAAAATCGAATTTGTGAATTGGTAGTTACGGCGCCGGCAAGGTTCTTGGTTATCGACCTTTCCGGATTTCATAGTTAGGGTTTGGCCGGGAAGGTATAAGGTTGAAGAACTTGCTTGCAGAGTATAGTTTCTAATCTCGCTACTAGCGGCTACGGCAAGTTATTCAACCGTATACATTGCCGGCTTTTTATCTTTTAATAAAGCCGGCAAGTTTTTGTTTTTTACCCTTCCTAGCTACTTCTTTTGAATGTTTCCCTGATGCCTAGAACTTTTAAATCCGGAAGGGTAGTTATATAAAACCAAGCCGGCGGTTTGTCACCTGCTATGTATGTGTAATGGACCTTGCCGACTTTGTATAGTGAAATTTTTTTGTTTTTTTATGCGCATAGGCTATTTTGATGATACAATGCCTGGCGTTTTTAGCCGGCACTCATCTTTTGGTCGACCTTACCGGCCATTGTTCCGCCGGATATGTTGTATATATCTAACCTGCCGGCCTGTAATGTTTTTTTCTGAATTGTTCTTGTTCAGATTGCGAATGGCAAAGAAGAAAGCAGCTCTGAAAGCAGCTCTTAGTCCTCCTTCAAACCCTCCTCGTGTTGGTGATAAACTCTTGTCTTCAAAACATCGAGGGGTGTATGTTGTGCCCGGAACGACAAAGGTCTTAGAACCACTATCTGAACCCAATGATTCAGACGAGACTCCAGATGAAGACCAATCAATTCCATCTGGTAGAAGAGGTGATGATGATGATGTTGATGAAACCAATCCATTTCTTTGGAGGAGGTAACAACGATGATAATGATGATGGTGATCAAGACATGCTTGAGGCTGGAGGAGGTAATGATGATGGTGATGATGATGATGGTAATGGAGATAAAGGTAAGAAGAATATCATCGAAGATGAAATTGTTGAAGAGGAAGAGGAAGAAGAAGAAGAGATGGAGATGGAGATGGAGAAGGAGAACAAACTCTAGCTATTGTTCAAGCCACCGAAGCTTCGGCTTCAACTTCAACCTAACGAAGAAGAGGGTGATCACTAAACCTACTGATTCTCACATGCCTTCCAAACACTTGATGGTTGCACCGGAAGAAGGTGAGCCTCCAAAAGGGACCCCAAAGAGATGGTGGAGATGTTCTTTTTGGATACAAACACTCATGGGCATGTACGGTCCATAATACTATCGTAAGTAATCTTAATCCGTCTTTGTTATTTATTCAAGTGTGTAACTATCTTAATTAAATTTGCATCAAGTGTTTGTATTAATCTTGACTTTTTTTTTTTGGTATTTAGGATCACAAGCATGCCATCCGTCTCATGAGGCGCCAAGCTTCGTGTTCAGTGAC
Organism: Papaver armeniacum; assembly: GCA_023531295.1. Lineage (NCBI taxonomy): Eukaryota > Viridiplantae > Streptophyta > Magnoliopsida > Ranunculales > Papaveraceae > Papaver > Papaver armeniacum. The sequence continues at coordinate 12,289 of JAJJWW010003201.1, read as the reverse complement.
GCATACTTGGAATCTTGGCTTGGAATGTGAGGAGGTGAAAGTGATTGTGAGGAACTCCGGGTTGTTGCCTGCGGTGGATAGTTCGAATATTAAACATGATAAAGTTACCATCTCTGCATTATGTGAGAGGTTCTACGGAGAGACTAATACTATGTTATTCCCATTCGGTGAGATGGCGATAACTCCCGATGATGCTCAACAAATTCTAGGCCTCGAGGTTGATGGAAAAGCGATCCGAGGGATTCGATAATGCCATTTCTTTCGGGAAGATTTACGAATTGAGCAAGAAATTGTTTGGTTGGAGTCGAGTTCGGACGGATGATGTTCTTGACAAGAAGGATGGTCGACTAATTAAGAAGTTTAATGTGAAGAAGTTGAGGGACAAACTATGGAAGACTCGGAAATCCTTGATAGGGAAGGAATGGTGCACCGGTGCGAATCAATGCTACCGCGGCCGCTTATTTGCTATACACCCGGCGAGATGTATCTTCCCGACAGCCTTAAAACCAAGTCGAGGCCAGTTACTTGCAACTATTGGATCCCTTACATGAGATGCGTGGGTATTCTTGGGGTACTGCGGTGGTTGCCTTCTTGAACAATGAGTTGACAAAATCTTCTAGGGCACTCACTAAGCAAGTTAACGGAAACACATGTCTCTTCCAGGTAATTTTATTGTTTAAAACATTTATATTTGCAAATCTCGTAAGATAAGGGTTCTTACTAAACTTTTTTTTTTTTTTTCATAGGTTTGGATATATGAACGCTTTCCTTCTTTGTTCAAAGACAACTCTTACGTCAAAGTGGATAACAAGTTCCGTTCATTTGCCAAGAGCTCAAAGGTACAATTTTAAGGGTACTCGGGATAAGGAAATGCCGCAAAATCTTATGAAACTCCGAGCCGCCATCGACAATTTTATCATGGAAGAGGTGATATTTGATCCGTATCGGGAGGATAGAAATCAAGGTTTAATCCCAAGGAGAAATGAAGTTGTTGCATTATACTATGGACCCTTGATGACTGTGTTTGAAGGATTTTCAATGTACGATCCACATCGGGTAATGCGACAATTGGGTTACGTCCAAGAAGAACCTCATTTCGATGAAGAACCGTTCTTTACCGTGAACCGGGATGACTACACCACCTCCCAAAAAACTATTAACGTCTCTTACGATCCAGCGCCAACTCAAGAACATTGGGACAATAGACGGGGCCGTAACATCGATGTGAGTCTTTTGGACGAGGTGACCACCGGTCATGAAGCTACTGAGAAATACATGGCGTGGTACTTGGGTTGGGCTCGTCCTACTGTGATTAGGCCAATGACTATCAAGAACTGGCTCGTAAGAAGAAGATGGAATCGAAAGACCCAAGCAACATTGCTTAAGATATTTGTAAGTATTTTAGAGTTGCTCTTACTATTTTAAGATTGATTGCATTACCGAATCATTCTATTAATTGTTTATTGTTTAATTGAATATAGAAGGATCAGTTGAAGACCTTTGTGAGGGTGTTATGTTGCGCGAAAGATAGAGGAGAACTCAGTGCAAAGCAAGCACATTGACTATGCTTGCAATGTTGACAATGAGGATGCCCATCTATTGTTCAAGCAACTTCAGGCTCAAGTAAAGGCGGAAGAAAAAGCTATTAAGGATGCACAAGCCAAGACAAAGGCTGATAAAAAGAGGATTCGTAGTGCTCCTGGTGGTGAAGGTAGCAGCAGTGGTCGTGGTGGTGAAGGTAGCAGCAGTGGTCGTGGTGGTGAAGGTAGTGTTCCTAAACGGGGCCGTGGTGGTCGTGGTCGTGGTCGTGGCCAATGAATTCTTTCCTAGTTCATTTCTTTATGTTGTGGTGGACAAATGTTTAAGTTAATGGTGTGGACAAATGTTTTTTTACGGCTTATGGGACATGTTTCGTATTTTGGACAAAAAATGTTGGATGAATGAATGGTTTGTTTAGCTATATAAAGTGTCGTATTACCTTGCCGGCATGATTTTTTTAAGCTACCCTGTCCCGACCTGTCCCAGTAAGGCAAGGTTGTGAAATGACAGATTGCCGGCCCTGTCAACAAAAAATTGTGTAGTTACCAGGGCCGGCAAGGTTGTGAAATGTCAGACTGCCGGCCCTGTCAACAAAAAACTGTGTAGTTACCAGGGCCCGCAAGGTAATATGATTCCTACCAAGCCGGCGTTCGTGTAGCCGGAAGGGTACTAAAATAGAGACCCTGCCGGCCATATCTTGAAAAAAACCCATTCTTCTGATGCCTAAAATCATGTAAGGTCGGGAGGGAAACAAAACAAGAAAATGCCGGCGGTATTTTGGTCGGCATGCTATTGAACCCATACATTTCCTACTGTTTGGGACCCCCTGGCATTTTAGCAAATTTACGACCCCGCCGGCGTGTTCAAAATTCAAATTTTTGCAAGTACAATTGCATTGATTCACTTGTACTTGGACACTATAACGGCCAAATTTGGGCACCATCCTATAAATGCACTACTTATCTCCACAAAACAACACACAACTATTTGCATATACTCTCCAAAGCTCATATCATCACACACTCCATCTAACTCACCCAATAGCTCTCTACACACAAGAAATGGCTTCATTTGATTCTAATGAAGATTTGGCAATCACCAAAGCTTGGTATGCGGAGACTAGAGTTCAAGGCGGTCCTCCGTAAGGGTGGATTCCACAACCTTTTGGGCTAGGGTTCACAACACTTTTAGCCAAGAGTGTGGGAATCCTAACTCAAGAAGTGTTCAACAAGTGCATGATAGGCACATAGTCATTGAAAATGCGATACTTGCTTATTTAGCTATCCAAAACCAATTTTCAACGCTCCCACTTTAACTTGTCCATTGAACAATTTGTAAGTTTTTTTGTGGCTTATTTTACGTGATCCATGTTGTTTGATCTTCCAACTTAAACCGCACTAACAAAGTAAGTTTGTGTTTTGTTTTTGTAGCATGAAGTCGCCAAAGCGCGCTACTTGGAGGAAAAGGGGAAGCATTCGCATTCGATGCTAGCTATCAATTCATGGAATCCAAAATCCCGGAGTATGCCCCCCGAGATGATGGAGGGTGTATCGTCTTCGGAGGAGGAAGATTGATGGCTTTAGAAGTTTTAGTGTAGGTTTTGTGGGTAGACCTCTATGTAAACCCTCGCGAGACTATAACTCGTCCACTAGGTCGCCTAGGGGTTCAAAGGCTTGATGCACATGCTAAGTGCATTCGTTTTTTAAATCGACAAGGATTAGGTTTTATGTTTCAATCAATGTAGTAACCAAAATTGAATGAATAAAGTAAATTACATCTTCCATATTATGTCACCAAAAGGTTGTATTTTTTTGCATGCCGAGATTATTATAGCCTAAGGGTATGAAATATTTACATGCCGACCGTAAGATTGCCGCCCAAGATAGTCGGCGTGTTCTTCATCCGAGGACCATTCCTACGGATATATGGTCGGCAAACTTATTCAAAGTTGACACTGCTAGGCGTAAGAGAGATCGGCAGACTTATTCAAAGTTTAACATTCCTAGGGATGTATGGTGGGAAGCTTATTCAAACCACGACCTTAATTGCCGCTTTATGCATTTTCAAAACCAAAATTTTTGGATCGAAATCGAACTCAAAGACGGATCAAAAGGTTAATCTACCAATTCAAAATTTCAAAATTTTAATCTAAACTCAAGTAATTAACCTAATCAATTTTAGTATTAATTAACCAAGGGCATATTAGCCATTTAGAAAAAACAAGGTTAAGGGGTGGCTTGGTTTTACTTCATAATGATCAGATTTTGTCTTATTGGGTATACCCCAATTAGTTTGAGTATACCCCAATCAAGCCAGGTCTTTAAATACAAGACAAGGAGAGCTTGTGCTAGTACACTTGTTGGTAAGTAGAAGAGAAAGAGTTACATGTGTCTAGTAGCAAATGACTAGTTCTACATGTGTCCAACAAAAAGACATGTGCCATGCACTTAGCCATAAGGAGTGGTCATCCATACCATGGACCACTTTACTACAACAAGTTCAAAATTAATTGTGGACCTGATTTTCCCTTGTCGAATTAGTCAAGTGTAGTTTAACCGTGGTTGAATAGAGGCGAGGCCTCCTACATTGAATTCACTCCAAGTCTCCAACCCACGTCTCACTCAAAACCCTAATAGAACCCTAGAAATTTCTTGCTATTTCTTTCCCAAATCAATCAATCTTCCCCCTTTAATGTCTCTTTGAGAACCCTGTTTTCACTTCAATTTCTCATTCTTCCGTTTAGATTAATTTAGAAACCATGAGTAGTTGGAGAGCGCTTCTTCTTAGAATAGGTGATAAAGGTCCTGAATATGGTGGAACCACTGATTTCAAAGAACACATTGTCAGTATACCTTAATTTTCTTCATTCTTCTTTCTTCGAACCCTAATTGTTTTTAATGCTTGCCCAAAACTCTCTCTATTGTGTTTCAGGAAACATGTTTCGGTCTGCTCATGCGAGAAATCGAACACGCTGATGATGAAATCTTAGATGTAACTGATCACTTCCCCATGATTCGTTCATTTTGTTTCCTTTATGGTTTTAAGGTTTTTTATGATGGGTTTTTGTTTTTTGGGGACAGTTTCTTCTTCAATGTGCAGAACAATTGCCTCATAAAGTTCCCTTCTATGGGACATTGGTATGTGTAGATTCTATCCCCTCTTTATCATTTTTTTTTTTTTTTGCGGGAACACTTTCTTATTGTGTGAAGTTATCGATGAATGTTTTGTTTACGTTTGTCTACTTATAGGTTGGTTTAATAAACTTGGAAAATGAGGAATTTGCTAAGAAGGTAGTGGAGACAACACAAGCTAATCTTCAGGTAGGCAATTTAGCCAACAGTTAACATCGCTGTTCATATGGTCATGATTTAAAAGAATGGGTTGTAGTTTACGTGCTTGGGATGTTCATCACATCTTAATTGAGTTTTCTATGTCATTGCGTGGAAAGTAAGAGTCTATTATAGGATACGGGAGTTTTCAACTGTCGTAAGTGTAAGCATTTAACTACAGCTTTTTAAGTGTCGAACGGGAAATTTCAGCTATTTTGGAATATGTGACTTTTCAACTCTCCAGTACTACATATAACCATAAATCTCCAGCTCTTAAGTGCCATATTGCCAAGAATACAATTATGACAAGAATGGAAACTAACCTAGAGTTTACGGTGATCGAGAGACTGAGGGTTGCTGAGCCTCTGTACTCTGCCCTCAACAACCTCTTCTCAAAGCTACATTAGCTGCATTGAAATCCACTTTTAGAAGGGAGTATATCAACGCTAACTTTGTTCTTTTTAATGTACGTCTTTTCTGAAAGCTTAACTCTATGGCTGATGTAATTTTCCAGCCATTGTACACATTAAGTTGTCTGAATTATGGGTTTTCTCCCAATTCCAGACCATGCCTGCAGGAAGTTGCTCTTCTTTAAGAAGGCTGCAACATTGATGTGTAGTAACAGTTTAATTTGTTGTTTCTAGGATTTATTTCTAGGTTTCTTTGTTACTGGGCGGTAAAAATGGATGCGGTGAATTCCTGTGCTTACTACTTGTAAATTGGTGCAAATTTTTAAATTTTCCTGTTTGTACTAAGTCATTAATCTCTGGGCAGTGACTAATGTGGACAAATTATCAAGTTCATTGCTATTTGCAAATCATCCTCGTTATGAACTTACAACGAGCAAAACAAAACAATTTGACAGAGAAGGATAATGAGTCTTGCTTTTTCGCTTTATCATGATCCTAGAATTACATGCTGACTGAACAAAATAAGCATTTAACTCAGGACATTTAGTACATTTGTCATCTTCTTAACTACTTGTGTACCCAACTTATCAGTGCCTCACTGTCACTCAACACCAAAGATTTAGTGTGTGGGTGTGTGTGTTATTATGTCTCTTAAGTTAACTGAGTCGTTTTATTCTTTTGCTGCCATTTTTAGTTTTTTTTTTATCTACTTTCAGTATCTTTAATTATAATCTAGCGATATTGATAAGTTCTTTTATGATTGATGTTTTAAATCTAGTAAACAATGTGCAATCTACAGGATGCTTTAAATACTGGAGACTGCGACAGGATTCGTATTTTAATGCGGTTTCTTACTGTTCTTGTAAGTATTTTTTTTTTGTACTGCACTTATCTATTGTTTTGTAGACATTAATTCATGCTTCAAGTTCAGTTTTGGTGCTTTGCATGGTTGCCTAGTTGCAGTTCCTTTTAAGCTTGCTTAGCTTATCTTTGGGATGCATGATATCTGTTCGGCAGCATCAACTCTTTTTTAGACCTTTTGTAGTTCATAGAGCTTAGTAATTATTAAAGGAATTACAGCTGACAACACTGCACCATTTAAAAAAAATAAATATACATCACCTTATTGATCTAATTAGCCGACTCCTCGTACTTGTTTGTGTCCTGTAGATGTGCAGCAAAGTCGTCCCACCTTCTTCTGTTATGGTGGTCTTCGAAACGCTATTGTCTTCAGCTGCCACCACAGTAGATGATGAGACAGGAAATCCTTCTTGGCAAGCACGTGCCGATTTTTATATAAGGTGCATTTTATCCAGTCTTCCATGGGGAGGAGCTGAGCTAATTGAGGTACTTGCATCCTGATATGAAAGTTATGGTTGTGGTATCATTTGTATTGTTTATATAGTATTGGAATTTTGTCTACATTTAAAAACCCAATCATTTATTGCCCGAACTATTTGACATTTTGACCAAAATTTCAAAAACTAGGTACCTAAGTAAGCATTATTGTTTAGGGATATAGTGTGTCGTGTATCCAATGCACACTCACTAAAGGCAGGCAAACATAACCAGATATACTAGAGAATTTGTTCATATTTTGACATGGTTTACTTAAGAAAATGGTTGGTGTAACCCTTATATGATTCTCAGCGTGGCCAATTTGTAAGAACTTGAGATGTCACTCTACAATTTAAGCAAAGGAAAATAGGAAAAGTAACTTTGGTTGCTGTTTTTAACCATACTCATCTGAACACTTCAACAGTTGCATGTTTAATGATATAATGCATATACAGGAGTTATATAGATTCTGTATCTCAAACTTAGATTACATGTACTCACACATTGTTTATATCCTTGGTTGCGCATCTGCCTGAAATGGCCTAGTCTTCTTAACTTAAGGAACTTGGTGTTGCAGCAAGTTCCGGATGAGATTGAAAGGGTTATGGTTGGTATTGAAGCTTACTTGAGCATTAGGAAGCGTACTTATGATATTGGCGTCTCTGTTTTTGAGTTTGACGATGAAAGTGTGAAAGCTCGTAATGAAAAGGTATTTTTTGTTTCCTGATCTCACAATCTTTTTAATTATTGCTGATTCTTTTTGTAATTTGTAATCCAATTTATCTGTTTTTATTGTCTTTCTAGTACAAATATTCTTGTTTCTCATGCTTACTTGCTGCTATTGTGTTCTGTACAGGATTTCTTAGAAGATTTATGGGATAGGATAAAAGTGTTGTCGAATAATGGATGGAAAGTTGACAGTGGTATGAACATCCCTAATCAACATGGCTTCACTTGGTTATTTATAATTTTACATATATATTTTGTAACTAATGATTCTGGTTTAAATAGCTCTTCAACATAAATATCTCATTCTTTGCCAGCTTGATTCTTTATCCTTCGTTCTTGTTCCTATCTAGTGAATATTCTTAATACTATTTTAAGTTCTTGGGCTACTAGATGTACATCATAATCTTTGTGACATTATCTAATTGGACATCTTCTCTTTATTTTGCTTTTAGTTCCCAGGCTTCATCTTCCGTTTGAAGCTCAACTTGTGGTTGGAAAGTCTCATGACTTTGCTCCAATCAGCTGCCCTGAGCAACCTGAACCTCCATCAACGCTTTCTGGTATCACGTGTGGGAAACAAATGCATGAAGCTGCTCTGAAGTATCCTCAAAGGCTTCATAGGCTAAATATATTTCCTGCCAATAAAATTGAGGTAGCCTTCGATGTAAAAATCTTGCATGCATGATCCATGTTAGTACAAGGGAACAGATGTTAAGAATATTCTCAAGTTCACATGTCGTTTGTGAAATGCTTTTTAGTTCTAATGTTATTTTGCTTTTGCCATTCATCTCCTCCTATTGGACAACAGGATTTGCAGCCAATTGATCGCTTCATTGTCGAGGAGTATTTGCTGGATGTGCTTCTGTTCTTCAATGGCTGGTTTGTCACAGACCGACCCATCAGTTCTCTAGCTATAGAATTTTGACCTTTTTCCATGTTCACCTCTATTTTTGTATTTTTCATTTTCATCTTCTCGAAGATTCTTATTCTATTTCTTGTTTCATGCAAGGTTAGTCGCAAAGAATGTGCATTGTATATGGTTGGTCTACATGTCCCCTTTCGATATGAGTATCTTATGGCAGAGACAATTTTCTCTCAGGTAATATCTGGAAACTTCCTCTCTTTTGCTTATTATGCTACTTATTTTTATGAGCTGTACTCTTTAGCTTCCATAAATTTCTGGAACTCTTTGAACTTTTTTTTTTTAATTACTCCTTTATAGAGCTCCCTCTGTTCTAAACTACTTGTTGTTAGATTAGGTCACTTGTGATTCGTGTAAACTTTGTATCACTTTTACTTAGGGTATGTAGGTTCAAAGCTGATTAGAGGTAAGAACCATAATATAATAATGTTATCAATATTTAGGCTAACAAGCATTTCTTATTGTTTGCTGTTTTTTGTCTCACAGCTGCTTTTACTCCCTGAACCGCCCTTCAAGCCGATGTACTACACTTTAGTTATTATTGACCTTTGCAAGGTAGAATGACACCTATCCTCTTGACATTTGCTGTTTCTTTTAATTTTATACTGTTGAGTAGTTAACCCCTTTCCTCCTTATGTTATACTTTACATTACTCTATATGAATTAAAGAAAGTAGTCTTTAATTTTCAAGAAAAAAATTAGTTATTAAAAAAGATATATTCACGGTGTCTTTATCTTGGGATAAATAACCACTTTTAAAGTTCCAGCCGACCCTTAAACGTATTTAATATTTGACTTTCAATTTTATTATTACTTGCTTAGGCTCTTCCAGGGGCTTTTCCAGCAGTTGTGGCTGGAGCAGTTCGAGCTCTCTTCGAGAGGATCGCTGATCTGGATATGGAGTGCCGGATGCGGCTTATCCTATGGTTTTCACATCACTTGTAAGTCCAAACTCTGAAGCATCAATGTTGTTGTTTTTGTCTCCACTATTAACCTGGTATTGAGTTACTGCTATAATGTTTCTCAGCGAGACTAAGTTTAATCATGGTTATTATCTTTTTGTAAGTTTGGAGAGGTTTACTTCTTTTATTAGAGTTACATGGAAATTATTTCTCCTTTCTCTGGTTTTCTCACAATGAATTTCTGTCCTGTTCTGTAGATCAAACTTTCAATTTGTTTGGCCATGGGAAGAATGGATCCATGTCTTAGACCTCCCGAAATGGGCCCCACAACGGGTTTTTGTTCAGGAAGTATTAGAAAGAGAAGTACGTTTATCATACTGGGATCAAATCAAACAGGTAAGACATGCTATACTAATTTCTTACATAGTAGACTCACTCATGTTTGTAGTTAATGCCACTGTCCAGTGCCTAATTTCTTACAAAGTGGGAATTAAATTATCTGACCTATTTGTGTGTGCAGTCAGTAAAAGGTTTGAAATTAATAACCTGTTTTGGTGGTCTTTAACTGGAGGTCACAGTTTTTAACCCTGTCTGAGTGATTTTTGGTAAATAGAGCATAGAGAATGCCCCAGAGTTAGAAGAACTACTTCAGCAAAGGCTGGACCCAACTTCAAATACAGCGCTGAAGGTGACAAGGAAGGCCCAGAGCATGCACTATCCTCGAACTCAGCCGCTTGGTGAAGGGAAGGAGTGTTGCACGTGATGTTATTTCATGGATAGAAGAGACAATAATTCCTGTTCATGGTCCACAGATTGCACTCGAAGTGGTCATTCACACCCTACTTGACATTGGGTCGAAAAGTTTCACTCATCTAATCACCGTATTGGAAAGATATGGTCAAGTTATTGCTAAGCTATGTCCTGATCAAGACAAGCAAGTGATGCTAATAGATGAAGTTAGTTCATACTGGAAAAATAGTGCTCAAATGACAGCTGTAACCATTGATAGGATGATGGGTTACCGGTTAATTTCTAATCTTGCTATCGTCAGATGGGTCTTCTCTCCAGCTAACTTCGATCAATTCCATACGTCTGATCGTCCATGGGAGGTGCGATTTTACAAAATTTATTCTTCTCGTTTTTGTTTTCTTTTCTGTTTTTGGTAGGAGCATTTTCACATCTGTTTTTTAAGTTCGTCTAATTTCTTCTGCTTCAGTTTGTCTTTCATACACGGAGTGTATTTTCTTTTATGTCTTAATAACTTGTACTTAAATACTACCATGTTTTTTTTTTCACTTCGGCAGATACTCAGAAATACAATTAACAAGACATACAACCGCATCTGTGATCTAAGGAGAGAGATTTCCAACCTTTCTAAGAGTGTGTCAAAAGCTGCGGAAGCTGCATCACAGGCTAAAGCAGAGCTTGAGGCAGCTGAAACTAAGATTACCCTTAGGGATGGTGAACCAGTTCAAGGTGAAGGGCCTGTTAGGATGAAACGGTTGACATCTATTGCTGAGAAGGCAAATGAGGAGTTAGTATCAGCACGTGACACTTTAGAGGCCAAGGAAGCTCTCCTTGCTCGTGCCCTCGAGGAAAATGAGGTAATTTTACGGTTTCTGCTGTTGTATTTAACTAGTAATACATTGTTGTTATGTTTATGTTTAACTGATTAAAATTTATGTACACCCAGGCATTGTTCATCTCTTTGTACAAGAGGTTTTCAGATGTACTTGCGGAACGGCTTCCCGTTGCTTCTCCTGACGGAACAATACGTACTCTGCGAGGTCAGACTGATAATATGGTTGTTGACTCTGAAGAGCCATCTGAAATGGAGGTGGATGAAAATGGAAAATCCAGGAAAAGGTATGACTAGCTCTGCATACATACTTTATTAGTATACTCCATCATAGCCTTTTTACGGTCAATTTTTTTGCTGTACTATTTTGTCAGTGATCACTTAAATGGGGTAAGCAATGGCTACAACATTGGAGAAAAAGAGCAGTGGTGTTTAACAACTTTAGGTTATGTCAAAGCATTTTCAAGGCAATATGCTGCTGAGGTAAAAACAGAAACTCTCTTTCTTCTACTTTACACGACCTTTCTTGTGGTTATACCACTAATGGATAATGCCACTTATGTAAATATCTTGATTTCAAATTCATATTATTGGCAGATATGGCCCCATATTGAGAAGTTGGATGCTGAGGTATTTACAGAGGATATTAGTCCACTGTTTCGGAAAGCCATTTATTCTGGCTTGCGGCGTCCCATTAATGGAGTGTGAGTGAATACACTATTGTGGAAGTTCTGCAGTGAGAAGTTGGACGCAGTTGTTTCTCTTTCCCAGGAAGCTCTTAATTCTGGTTTACAGTAGAACATTCAAGGATGAAAGTTTGACTGCTAGGTACATTATCTTGTAACAAAATCTGTAACAAAAGAAGTCCAGAATAGTGATAATTTTTTTTTAGAGGTTTGAGCATCTCTATGATCTGTAAGGTTAGAAATCAAAATCAAAGTGAAATTTCGTGTTAATTGTCCATTTCAAGCTTATACACGCTGCTTATGCTGCTATGTTCTAAAATGTGGCAGAAGATGACACCCAATTACGACCATTTTCTTCTATACCAATATATTTTCGTTCTTTGTTTTAAATTCACAAGTAGTGAGCACGTGCGATGCACGTCGGCAACATTAATTTTTCATTCCATTTCTGAAATGTGTACCTTCATTTTACTTTTCAATTTAGCCTAATATTAGGTAAAAATGAAAAGAAAAAAAATATTAAAATATCACTTTTAATGAAACGGAGGTAATCTTTCGTATCGAAACTAAAATCCGTAGATTCTTTTAAGTAATTTCATAGTATATCAAGGGAACTATTTAAGCATTATATAAGCAACATATAAAAAGTACATAAGCTCTTTAAAATTTACCTTTACATAAGCTCTTTCAATTTACCATTTTAAATATATTAAAAAAGTACAAATTTGATATGGTTGTTTATACTGGTTGTGTCGGTGATCGAAAGAGTTTTCCAAATATATAAAATTCACAAAAATCCGACGTACATTTGGAAGATACAAAGTTTTAAAATATTTATCTTTATTTTTATAAAAA
>JAJJWW010003200.1:0-168474 GCA_023531295.1 Papaver armeniacum | reverse complement strand
AGACAAGGGTTGGATTTAAATCGGGCATGTCTTCATACGTTCAGGCGAAGACATCTTGAAATTCTATCAGTAAGCTTTCCAATTCTTTATGTTCTCCTTTTGCTAAGTTGCTTCCTATTTGGAGTATATTGGGATTGTCCGACGTCCCTATATCCAGGGGAATTGTCAGTTCAGCACTCTGATTGATGATAGTAGTTGGATGCTCCCAGGAATGTTCGGGTTCACCGATAGCCAGTTCTTCCATTGCGTGCATTATTTGTTCTTCTCCAACTTTTGTATCTTCTTTATCAACATAACAATACATTCTTTTCCCGTCGGATTTGATATGGCTTTGGAAATGTTTTTTGCGATTGCTCGACTCTCCTCTGTCTTCTTGGTCATTTCGAGAGTCATCTTCGAGGGGGTTGCACTTTGTTGTTCGTAAAGGCACCTCGGGGAAAAGGTCCTTTTCTGCTTCCGTGAACGGGTCTTTTGTGGCTGCAACACGCCACTCTTTTCCTTCGTACAAGAATTTAACACATTGGTGGTCTGTCGATGGTATTATTCCATGTCTTTGTAGCCATGATTGTCCTAAGACAATGTGACAGGTTAGATCTATATCTGTGACATGAAACAATTCGATGGCCTTGATGGGTCCAAGGGTAATTTCCAGTTGTATCGTTCCAATTGTTCATTGCTTCTTCCCGCTGAAGTCTCGTAACTTGGCATTGAAACGTCTGATTGCAACTGGGGGGATGCGCGGGTGATGAATGGTGCGTTGAGAGATTAGGTTCAAGGATGCTCCGGTATCTACGAAGGCCCTATTGAGAGCATTCTTTCCCACCGACACTGTGATATAAAGAAGGCGCAGATGTCCGACCTCGACCATCCTATCTCCTTCGGAGAAGGTTATTTTCTTCGGGAAATGCTTTTCGATATACTTGCACGGGTCTTCCCCGAGAAGATGTTCATCATGTGCATGCGAGGCCATTTCTGTTGATGCTTGGTGAAGTGGATTTCTTGAAAGAATTTGGAGAAGATTTTCCCGTATTCCTCACGCACGGCTCTGTCTTCCGGGTCTCCTCCTTCTCTAAAAGGGGAACTTACTTCCGATTCTGCGTCAATATGCATGGGATCTGTTTCTTGTTCTTTCCGTTGACACTCAACGAAGGCTATTTGATTCGGTTTGGTAAGTAAGTGATTAATCAACAAGTGCGTCTTCGTTTCGGATGCACGATTACGCGACACACCCGATGCCATACTTCGAAGAATATTGTAGTGGTACCGAGGATTAGTCCCAAAGAAGTTGCCAAATGTAAGTACCCAAATATTATTATAAGGTTATGAGGATACTAATCCCAATACATAATACAATATTCTGAAGAGCTTTATCTCTCTCTGGAGGTTTGCTCTGCTTTTATAGGCAAAGCCTGATATGGAAATATCGTACACGTGTACCCTAATACATTTTCTAGTAAGTCTTATATTATTAATCGTACACGTGTACTATTACGATTGGGGTTATTTAGGCAATCACTAATCTTCTCTTCGAGGCAGCCTCGTCCGTGCCACGCGTCATCGTTGCCATCGACCTAGGCTTGACACGTCATAGTTCTTTGGTGATCTCGGTTAATCGCGTTATCGCCAATGGTGGCTTCGGTTGGTCATTACCCGAAGCCCCCATTCTCATGTCTTCGGGATTGGTCAAATCCATGTGCTTACAGGTATATCGTCATTTCTTTCGTTGTTTTTTTTTCTTGTTAAAGTGTTCGCTTCCTAATTTTGTATTTGGTTATATCTTTTTTTCTGTTTAATCTTTGAGAAAAATCATCAGTTGTCCCCCTTAATAGTTGAACCTATGTGTACCATTTGTGGGCATGTCTGTAATTGAATTCATGCACCCATCCTTACTGTGTTTTTTCTCTCTATCAAGCCTCTTTCCATATTTTTTAATCTGTTGTATATTATATTGATCTCAAATTATATAGAGAAGTCCCCTTGTTTGCCATCCACATAAATTTTCCCTAGTTGATTTGATTACCCATTCCCATTTTTTTTTCAAGTGACATTATGAAACTTCTCTCTTGGAATGTCCAAGGTATTGGTACTCCAATTACCCAGGAACCATCTCAATCTTTTTTACAAGCCAGACATAGTTTTTCTTGCCGAGACAAAAGGTCCATTGTCTAGAATGGAATCCTTTTTTAAAAAATCACAGTTTATTGACCGATTTATTGTTCCTTCGGTGGGAATTGCAAAAGGGTTAGCAATTGCGTGGCACAACAACATAGAAATGAATCTTCTATCTTCAAACCTCAATGTGTGCCACTTCGAAACAAAAATTGGACTAATAGAGGTGCTAATCACTTGTGTTTATGGTGCAAAGTGGAGCCTAAGCTAAATTTGAACAATGGTCATATATTGCTAACATTGCTCGGACAGTCAACAAACCTTGGCTCCTAATAGGAGATCTAAATGTGATCCTAGACCCCGGATGAGAAACAAGGTGGAAATAAAACTATCTCAAGCAGCAAATCTTTCATAGTACGCACAATCGACTCTTTGGGACTTCAAGATGCGGGTTATGAAGGAGCACCATTCACATGGTCCAATAATAGAGAGGGTGATGCCAACATATGTGAAAGAATAGACAGAGCATTGACATCATTTCAATGGTCGCAGAAAATTTCTTGACACAAAGGTGAGTCATCTTCCTAGAGTTGGTTACGATCATACACCTCTCCTTTTGATTCAAACCCTAAAAAAATCCAAAACCTTTTAGATGCATTAGATCTTGGTTGTCTCATCCAACATTATCAACAATGGTTGCCAACTCATGGAATTTTCACTCCAATATTATTCAGGATACAAACATCTTTTCGAAGATCCAACTATTATCCTCGGATTTATCTCAATGGAACTCAGATGTGATTGGAAACATTCACAAAAACATAAAATCCCTGAATAATAGGATTGAAAGTCTACATAGAACCGGGAAATACTTCGAAAATTTAGAGGAAATAAAAATTCTCCGAGCTGAGCTAGGAAAATGGTACAAAATCAAAAATGGTTACTACCACCAAATATTTAGAGATAATTTTTTTAAAAAATACAACTAAAACACAGAGTACTTCCATGTCGCGGCTTCCAATAGGAAAATAATCAATGCTATAAACACTCTTAGAGAACCATCGGGTCTGTGGATTTCAGATAGAGACCAAATCAATACCCTATTAATAAATCACTTCACCCAAATAGGCACATCGCATAACAACAACATGGTGGAAGATTTATCAAGCTTCATTAAACCTTGCATTTCTGAGGCGGAAAATTCTTCATTAATAATTATCCCATCAAAAGAAGAAATTTGGAACACAATTGCCAATATGAAGCAGTGGGGAGCGCCAGGACCAGATGGGTTTCAACCAGGATTTTGTAAAGCCCATTGGGATATAATGGGTCCTGGATATAATTATTGCGATTCAAGAATTTTTTTAAAACAGGGAACCTAAATCCGAATTGAACTATTCATTCATAACACCGATCCCCAAAATATCCACTCCTCAAACCCCATCGATTTCGGACCCATCGCCCGAGTAATACAATATACAAGATCATATCTAAGATTCTTGCTAACAAAGCTAAAGCCAATACTAAACAAGATAATCTCCCAAATCAATCGCCTTTACGCCATGGAGAAAAATTACGTAAAACATTATCATCGCCCACGAGCTTATTCATTCAATGAAAACTCAAAAGCCGAAAAGGTTACTTTTGCCTTAAAGTTAGATCTCTCTAAAGCCTTTGACAGAGTGGAGTGGAACTTCATCAAATCGGCTCTATCAGCTCTAGGTTTTGGTGATGCGTGGGTAAATCTAATAATCCAATGCATATCAACCACCCCTTTTTCTATCCTTCTAAATGGTTCTCCGGGTCCAAAATTTACCACATCCGTAGTATTGAGACAAAGGTGACCCGCTTTCACCATACTTGTTTTTAATTTGCATGGAGATTTTTTTAGACTTCTAGAAAAAGCGGTTTAAAAAAGAAAATTTCGGGCCTCAAAATAAATAAAGATGCTCCGAACATCTCTCATCTTTTCTTCGCAGATGACTGCTTTTTATTCACAAAAGCTGATCTAGGTGAGGCTAAAAATTTGTTAGACATCCTATCAAGATTTGGGGAGATTACGGGTCAGATGGTAAACCTCCATAAATCCCAGATATCTACTCGAGTCCTAGAATTCATCCAAGACATGGGAAAATCATTGCATGAGAATTCTAAAAGTTCCCTTAATGATAAAAAATGATAGATATCTGGGAACTCCTTTCTTCTTTGATAAAAATAGTAAAGAGAATTTTGAACCTCTCACTGAAAATTCTATGCCACACTTCAAGGTCGGAAATCGAAATTGCTCTCTCAAGTCAGCGTAATGAGTCCTAATAAAATCCATTCTTCAAGGTTATCCTACTTACCAAATGCATGTGCTAGCTCTACCTAGAGAAACGTTAAATCAAATAGACAAAATCCAAAGAGACTTTTGGTGGAATAAAGATAAGCCCAAAAGCAGAGGAGGATATATAAGGGCTTGGGCAAGTATCTGCAAACCTATTTCCTAATGAGGTCTTGGAATCAAGAATCCGCACCAGTTTAACATAGCTCTCCTTACTAAACTAGCTAGCCGTCTCATCTCAGAGCAAGATCAACTTTGGGCTCAACTTCTCAAAGCTAAATATTTCCCAAACTCTCATCCTTTGGAATTATCTAGATCTTCCAAATTATCTTGGATTTGGACAATCATAAAAAGAGGGTTGGATCTCATTAAAGGTAATTTTATTTTTCAAGTTAAAAATGGAGCTTCCACAAAAATTTAGGGAGATAAATGGGTTCCTAACACAGGTATCATTCAAAAGCCCATTAATATTCAAGATCCGGTTCCACATAGGGTAAATGAGTTGATCACTCCAGAAAATACATGGGA
The DNA here is from genome assembly GCA_023531295.1 of Papaver armeniacum. Taxonomy (NCBI): domain Eukaryota; kingdom Viridiplantae; phylum Streptophyta; class Magnoliopsida; order Ranunculales; family Papaveraceae; genus Papaver; species Papaver armeniacum. The sequence continues at coordinate 163,514 of JAJJWW010003200.1, read as the reverse complement.
TCAAGAAAAACTTGATACTTATTTTGATCCAGAAATAAAAGCGAAAATCCTAACTATTACTCCAAAAAGACAAGAACAAGACAAAGTCAGATGGCAACATCATCCTTCAGGAACCTTCACGGCAAAAAATGTTTATAGCTTCCTCATAAACCAAGATCAAGAGAGCAATACTTTAATTTCCTTTCCCTGGCAAAAAATATGGAAAATCCAAGTAATCCCAAGGATCAAATTATTCGTCTGGAAATTAGCCCAAAAGGCTCTTCCTACTAATTCAAGACTCGGAGCGCATAATGCGAGACATAAACACACAGTGTCCATGTGTCCATGTGAATCAAAACTACATCTTTTTCCTTGTCCTTCGCAAGAGCCATTTGGTTTGGTTTTTCTCTAGAAGCGGTGAACACTAGAATTAATTCGGATTCCATCGAAAATTGGATAAAAGAGTGGATCACGGACCAAGAGTTCATTCAACTATCGGATAAAATAGCTACTATATCATGGTTCATTTGGAAGCACAGATGTTCGGTAGTTTTTGAGAAAATAAACCCGAACCCGATTCAACTCATGGAGCAAATCAAGAAATTTACGAACCGTAATACACAGAATGGATCCAAAAATGAATGAAGATAAAAAGAAGAAAAGCCCCCAAAGAGAAATGGTCCTAACCTATATTCGGATTGGATAATATTTATTGATGCGGCTTTCAAAAAGAGGATTCGACCATGGGATACGCTTTTTACTTTATTCAGTGGACATAAACATTTATATATATTGAAGCCGGTTCGAGTGGGATTCCTTAGCCTTTCATGCGTAATCAAAATCCTTACTAAAGGCGTCGATTGGTTAAGTAAAAATATATTATCCATTATCTCATTAGTTACATCTTTGCAAAACTCCCATGGAGACGATCAACAAGTCTTGCAAAGACTCTCCTTGGAGCGCGGATAACATCATACAAGAAGTGAACTCAATACTGGAAAAACTTCCGCAAGCCCAGGTAAAGTATATAAACAAGAAATATAACTAATAAGGACTACATTGCAAAAGAAGCTCGAGTAAAGCATCTTCAAGACAGGGTCTCCCACATTCAGCACAAGGTTTTAAAATCTAGTGTTATTTCCAATGTTTTTGATAAAAATTAGCTCATAAACATCTTGTACTATATTTGTTGATTAATATAAATCCTTTTTACAAAAAAAAAAAAAAAAAAAAAAAAAAAAAAGTCTAGTGACTAATAATAACTAAGAGCAAGCACCGTGGTTAGCTTTTCTTGGCCACAATCTAGCAATTGGCAACCAATGTGGTAGCAAATTTGCTAGATTGTGGTAGTTAGCTAAGCTGTGGCTGACCACAACTACACATTAGTAGGCTGCTCATAAGGCCGGCCCTGAGATTTGGTTACCCTACAGCGGTGGTAAAATTGTTGCCCCGTCGATCCTTTGCTCGATGTCGTCCTTGTTACACCCAACTGATGGGTTTCTACGAAGTGGTTTCAACCCAACTAGATTTTGTGCCCGTGCTATGCACCGGGCGGATCTGAAAATTATCCACGGTCATATTTTTTTAACCATATTTTTGGTTTGATTGATGTGGCTTCGCCTCGTCCCGTCGTGCATTTTTGATTTGGTGTCGCGGGACTTTGTCCCACCCATCACGATGCATTTTGATTTGGTGTGCCTCGGCTTCGCCTCGCCCCGTTGCTTAGGATTTTTGATTTAGTGTGCCAATACATTTTTGATTCGGTGTTGCTCGGCTTCGCCTCTCCCGCCACGATGCATTTTTGATTTGGTGTGTCTCGTCTTCGCCTCGCCACTTATGTCGTGATGCATTTTGATTTGGTGTGGCTCGGCTTCGCCTCGCCCCGTCACTTATAATTTTTGATTTTGTATGGCTCGGCTTCGCCTCGCCCCGTCCCAACAGTCTTGCATGGCTTTGTATTAAAATGAGCTTACCAAAAGAAATATTAAGATTCTATATAAACTTATGAATCATTCCTGTACCAAATAACATCCCGTGTATTTTGGGTGAGAATTGAGGTGTTAGACAGATCACTCAAGGTGATAACGAATTCACTGATTTTGAAATCAAAATATGAGAGACCCTAGTTAGCAATTCGGGATTCGGAAAACGTACGGAACGGAAAACGTACGAGTATTATACGGTTTTGTAAAATTCAGATTCGGTCCAAGATTCGGTCAACGGGACGTGATTCATCGAAATTGAACGGCATACGTACGTGTATAATTCGATTTATAAATGTGAGTTCGACTCTGAAAATTCGGTATCTATATATACTAAATAATTTATATTTATAAGGTCATAGACCAATTTTTATGCACATGTGTGAGTTATTTAAAGAAAAAATAAAATTAATATGATGATATTAAAAATATATACAACATTAGTCATCCAAGAGGACGTGGTAAAGTGGTTTAGATGCTTGGTCAGTGAGTTTGAGATCTCTCTCCTTCACCTTCAATTTTTTTCAAATCATTTTTATTTCATAAAAATTACAACAACGTCTAATATTGGGTTGTGTATGCCCGAGAGGCGAGAAACCCCAAAAAGTGGGGCCTTTAAAAACGTAAAGCTAAAGAATTTATGGCGAATTAAGCGGGCTTATCATTCGGGATACGTAAAATTCGTGAACGATTCGCGAATAATCCGGAATGCCACATAATACGCGACTTGGGTTCGGAGTTGCAAACGTACGCGAATAAAACGGTAAAATTCGTGATACGGAAAAATTCGCGAATGATTCGCGAATCATTCGCGAACTTACTAACTAGGTGAGAGACTACATTGCAGAATAATAAATGAATTTTCTTTTTGTGTAATCAAGAAAGAACCACTTTACTGATAAGATGAGAGATTAAAAATCATAAGAAATTTGATTAAACAATGCAAGCACCATCCTCGGTTCCACCCTTCTCAAATGCCCTAAATCACAAAACAAAACCTCCGTACTGGCCAATAATGGAAGCAACTTGATTAATTGACTTCACTTTCTCCATGTAGGTAGAGCAACAGAGCGCACCATCCTTCTTAATTATCAGCCCCCCTTCCTAACCCCTTCCTACTACTTTGTTCCTTAACAAATTATCTTCATAAATTCCTTCAGTCACATCCTGTTTATTAGCTCAATTGATAGTCGAAAAAACAGCAACTACAACATGAGATTATTATGCCAATTACAAAGGCAAAGAAACTTGAGTGTGGATAATATGTGATAATATATAGTAATAATAAGAAAAATGATAGTCCATATAAATTAAAAATTACAATATGCACTGTTGCCAACTTCAAAAAGCAAGCTCCCTTCTGTCAAAGGCTCCACACCTCACAGATATGTTTAGGTTTGGATCACTCTCTTCATACCCGTGTCTATCAAAAATTTTGGATTAAAAATTTATCTTGAGGAATCCCAAGCTCATATAGTAATGGTCAAGGGAAACAACAGTAATGAGAGAGCCTTACCTAAGACGATCCATTGAGATCCTTAAGTTTATCCTTGGCATGTTGCGTCATAGCACCAGAGTTTGCATACTCTAAAATGCATCCATACAAAAAAAGAAAACAAAACAGCCTCCTAAAAAAAGACCACTTCATTATATTGTTCTCCGCATCGAGACGATGGAGGGTATATACAAAGTAAGTGAAAAATTAAGTTTGAGATAAGTAACCTAATCGGATCATTTTGAAAACAGTTCGATACTCTAGGACTTGAACCTCATTTGAACAAAGAAAGCGTAAGGTTGGATACTTCTTAACATTTTTCATAGTAAAAGAGTTAAACATTAAATCTAAGGTACCAAACTCTTTATTACCTCAAGGGCCTTGCTTTCTGTCCTGCCCAGTGGATTCGAATTCTTTTGCAGCAGCTACAGTAGTGATCCGTTGAATGTAAGGTTCCAAGGTCTTTGGGAAATTAAGGACCTTCATTTCCTCTTGCTTGAACAATGTGCACACCTGCAAGTATCCCCTGATGTTACAGTTCCTATTTTCCGGATGAATTACAAACCCCCGCAATGTGCCAATGAACTTCAAATATTTCATTAATTAGTGTCAGTGAGAGGACTTGGAAATATTTGTACATGTTATAAAAGTACTTGCAAATGAATAGTTCGTTCAGTAAATGCATAAGAAAAATTTACAAAACGTCTATAACGATAAATTAATGCATTAGACAGGACCCAAAAAACAATTTATCAACATATTGAAAAATCCTTACCCTAAGGAAATTAAGATGTTAGTATGGAAAATCAAGCAGGTGCAATGCAAGTTAATAGCATAAAAATGTAAAAATGCGAAAATGTCTAACCTAGATATATGCAGTGCAAGCAAGGAGAGGAAATCGAGATTTTCACTGAGGGAAAGACCACACAGTTGGTCCAAACAATAAATAATATAGAAGCGCACAGTCTTACCATGCTCACATTCTTAATGATTTTGATATACGTAGTTAGCACCATGGAGTTAATTCTTCTCACTCGAATTGGGTTAAGTATTTATGTATCTAAGCATAGTTGTTTACTATAGAAAATTAGTTTAGACATATAAACACTACTCCAAAGAAATTAGCCGGATCTTCCAAATCTTTGCGGCTCCATAATAAGCAAATACGGTCGTAACTTATCTTTCATAGGACGAATACAACATGGGTTTATGAAAGTGGAAACAACAGACTTAGAAATTGTCATTTTAACATCCACTTCATACTTTTTGTGTAAGAATAATCACACAGTTCATGTAACGTAGCGTGTATGGATTTATGCTCCTAAACAGATCAAGAGTTGGTTTCATCATCCTGAATAATTGGAAACATAATTAAGAAAAAGCAAGGTAATGCGCACTTACATGGGTGACATCATTGAGGAAATATTTTGCACATTAGTGACTATAAGGGTCTTTAGTAAACTTACCAGTAATGTTTATGGATTGAATTTATGTGCTCTTATAAATAATAAACTGCCAAAAGAGACAGAAACTGCGAGTTCAGTTGGAGGCAAACCGTATATGTTGAGAGATTTCTGTAACTACCAGTGCAAGGCCAAAGAGTAAAAGGGGAAAGGTACATGACACGGGATGGTATGTTTTAAGTGAAGAAACAACAAATCCAAGATTCTTAGGCTAGAAAGCACTAAATAATAGTTACCCAAAGTGTACAATGTCAACGTCAATGCTTCCTTCACTCAATTTTGGAGGTTTCGCTTCATATGCATCAACAATTTCCGCCATTTCCTGTAGTCATGGAAACAAACTAAACTGTAAACCCTTAAAAACACGAAGATAGTCTCAAAATTAGTCACTAATCAATAAGCCACATAGAATAAGTAACGACAGTTATCGTCTTTTTTAGCAGCCAAGATTCTTAGGCTAGAAAGCACTAAATATCAAGTGGAGACTGCTTGAGGCGAGATGGGATGAGTGTGTCGCCAACACCTTTGTTACTTGAGTGTGTCATCGTAACAAAAAAAAAATTGTCAGGAGAAGAGATTAGAGCAGGATTATGAGATCAAAAAATGAATATTAAATCAAAAACAGACCATTCAAAACATTTTTGTTGTTATTCATCAACAATGAACATAAATCAACATCTGGTTCATTTTATATTAAACCACAAACCATGATTGCTTAAAAAAAACACGATCAATAAATAAGGTATCAGTCTCCCAGCAAAACAAATTTAAGAATATAATTCTAGGGTTTCTGTTTGTATATTTTTCTTCTATTCCTCCTCATCACCTTTCTAATTATGCTTTTCTTCCTAAAACCCCGAAACAAAAACTTCACCGAAAACACAAAAAAGTATATTAGCTACAAAACTGCAAAAGAGTTGTGGAGGTAATTAGGGTTTACAATCTTAAAAACCCATAATGGAAGCTTAATTGAATCAAGAAAAATAAGCATAAAATAAAACCTACCTGCAACTTTCCCCGTAGAATGAAACTCAAAAATAAAAACCCTACGGAGAGACGTAATAATGGATATGAAGAACAGAGAGATGGAGAAAATAGAATTAGATCGCAAATCTTTTTTGGGAAAAATATGGTTTGTTTTTTTTTCCTTTTTTCATTTTCTAGGTGGTCCATCATAGTCTATTTGGTCCTTTCAAAATCACCTTTTCCATTTGGTCCATAATTATTAAAATATCTAAAAGTAAAGTCCACGTGTAAAATCGGGTCCACGTCTCTCTTATTTTTCCTCTCACGTGAATGGTTTCTCTCTTGTTTATTTTCTCTACTAATTTCTCTCTTATTCTTACCTTAATATTTAAAAGTTTAAAAATTAAATATCTCTCAAAATATATGTCAAAAATTAATAAATTTTATATATTCGGAAAGCCCTCGACGATAGCTTACCAACGAGTACCATTGTCGCTATGTTTCGGAGCTTTTAATTTTTTTTTCAATATAATAGTAGTTCATTCCGAGAATGAAAAAAAACAGACTTCATTTGAAGATGAAGATGAAGATGTTGATGTTTTTATATGGACTTCATTCCAGAAATGAAGTCTTTTAGGCTTTTTATATGTATATGTTTTATATGGACTTCATTTTTGGAATGAAGTCTGCATTTTTATGTTTTATATGGACTTTTTTTATATGGACTTCATTCTTCATTCGTAAATGAAGTCTGTTTGTATATGTTTTATATGGACTTCATTTCGGAATGAAGTCTGTTTTTTTCAGTTTTTATATGGACTTCATTCCGAATATAATAGTTCATCAAAGTAGTTCATTTTGTATAATGAACTCGTATAATAGTTCATTTTATAGCTAAAAAATAAGGCAAAAAATTAAAATCTCTGAAACATAGCGACAATGGTACTCGTTGGAAAGCTATCGTCGAGGCTTTCCAAATATATAAAATTTATCATTTTTAGACATATGGTTCAAAAGATATTTAAGTTTTAAGTTTTATTTATTTATTTTTATTAAAATAGAGAAAAAAACAAAGGACTGTGACATCACCTTAGGACCAAACCATTATTTTCTAGGACCAAACAATAATATAAGGGTGTTTTTGCCACTACAAGATGACATTTACATCATCCATGACATCACCCTAGGACCAAACTATAATTTTTAGGACCAAATGATAATTTATATTACCAAATAGGACCAAACAGACAATTGACTAGGTCAATTGGACTAGAATCTCTCTAATATATTATTTCTAGGACCATATGGTATTTCCTACTTTTTTTCTCTTATGCTGAGCTTTAAACCCTAAAAAGGAAACTTATAAACCTATTACCTACAACAGATAAAAAAATCTTAGTTGATCAAAATAATTGAATACATCATAGATGTATTCAAACAGATACAAATATGATACTTGAATGTAAATCAACGAAGAAAAGAAGAGAGGTGAATATATTAGGATGAGACAGAAGTGTAGATGGTGGAGAAGAAGGTGGAGATGGAGAAGAATGTAAACCCTAAAAAGCAAACTTATAAACCTATTACCTGCAACAGATAAAAAATCTTAGTTGATCAAAATAATTGAATACATCATAGATGTATTCAAACAGATACAAATATGATACCTGAATGTAAATCAACGAAGAAAAGAAGAGAGGTGAATAGATTAGGATGAGACATAAGTGTAGATGATGGAGAAGAAGGTGGAGACGGAGTTGTTTTAGGGTTTCGAACTGATCTCTTCTGGTTTCATAAGAAGAAAAAAAAATTCCTGTTGTTTATGGGTGAAAACTATTCTATGCCGGATTTGGTAATTTGGGGTGTGTGGATGAGGAATGAATTTAAACCTTAAACAAATGCATTCTTGCGGTGAGTGCTTGTGATTCAAGAAATCAATCTGTACAACTCTGGCCTAAACCAAGAAATGGTCGTTCCAGACTTGCTTCGGTCACAAAGTGAAGGAGATGGGGTTGATCTTAGGGAGGGAAGCGAAGAAGGTGTTGAGATTGTGAAGGTGTAGGCTTGTTTATGACCTGTAACAGAAGGCTGAACCGGAAACTTACAGGGATGTAAGCTATCGATTCGGTGTTTTGTATTAACACTTGGTTTCTGTTTTGTCTTGACTTACTCATGTTGTTGTTTGGAAATAGGGAGGAGAACCTATTTATACAAGTCATTTGAGCCTTATTCACGTCTCTCGTGGGAAGTGGAGGAAGTGGAGTGATGGAGTAGTGGAGTTGTGTGTTGGTGTTACACGACCGGTCTTGCCCACTTCTCCCGTCATCTCTAACCGTCCATGACTTCCTAACACGTTCTTGTGATGGCGCGTTGCACGTCAGAAACCGCCGCACCAATACCCCATGTATCCCCGTTTTGTGACATGATTGATGTCTCGAGTGTGTGGATCGTGGGACCCACATAAAGTAGCATGTAATGCTAGACTAAATAACTGAGTTATTTAGGAAGTCGATACTTGTGAAGTATCGTGTGTATTCTATGCAGGTACTGCATCAAGTATATTCAGCATGTATGAAACATCGCTATTTTTAAGGCTTACCGGAGTAAGTCACGAATTTAAGCGTCTTAAAATAGCATCATGTCCACCATCTTCGAGTGATCGTTTGGAGGCTATACGGGTAAGCCCTGACTTGACCGATCACTCCATGTGGAAGAGTGGTGGACAGTGATCGTGGTGATGCCTTACTGGTCTCTTAATTCCTAACGAGGGCTGCTTGACTAAGCTGGTAGAGTTGGACGGACGATATGATCTCGTGACGCTCATCTCGCGACCGTTGATGAAGTTTTGGATTTTGAAGAGGTGCGCAGCATCACTCTTCAGATTTGGTCGAATCCAAGCTTGGGATACGATTTTGGCCAGGCCGATCGTACATGCGTGTAGACGGCATGACGGTGTAGGCACCCATATCCCATTATTTCACGAAAGTGTGATCTGGGCCCTCAATTTGTCCGGCGAAGTTGAGTGGTCGAGATCAGTTTGCAACAGAAAACTAGTGCCGCAAAAGCCGCGCATCGTGCCAACTTCGGGCGCGCGTTCCAAGCCTATACCTGACTGTCCCATGAAAACGTGATCTAAGCCACTCAAATCGTCCGGTGAAGTTGAGTGGTCGAGATTAGTTTGCAATCGGGGAAGTGTGACCACACTAGTTTGGGCGGACGATTTGGGATAACCAGGCATGGTATGCCTTGGCCGATCATGTGAGGGGATAGATGGGTCCACGGTGGTCATGTTGGTATGACTGGACCTGCTTAATCTAATCTTGGACCCTCCATTCATGCCGGAGAATATGGACGCTCGTGATCGATACAAACCCTAATTTAGGGTTTCACTGGCCGTGCGTCATGGCTTGTTTGGGCGCACGAATTGTGACGGCCAACCATGGTTGGTTTTGACTGATTGGTCAGGTATGTAGGCGGGCCCACGATGTTTGTGTTGACATGTTCCGGGCCCTTTGAATCTACATCTACACCCTCCATCTATGCCTGCGAAGATGGATGGTTGAGACTGATTTGCGACACATGTAATGTGCCGTCACCCTAGTTTAGGGTTTCACGTCCATGCTGTTTTGGCTGGACGAACTGGTAAGCATTGCTTCCCTCTTGGGGAGGCCGACCATGCGGGACCCGCATTGGGTCGGTGGTGAACACTCCAATACCTGCTTGAGGGTTATGGATTCGATCTGGGCCATCCAATCATGCTGGTGAAGTTGGATGGTCGTGATCGTTTCTGAGACTAGTATGGTCACCCGATTCAAATATGCTCAATCGGGCTAGTATAACACACCGAGAGTTGTAGAACGATGAGTGCCAAATATTGCATATTTATACATCTATTTATTGGCATTTAACTCATCTTTTGTGTTCGTAAATCGATATTATCCCAAATTCTGTATTTTCTTTGTTTTCAAGAATAAATATTTGTACTAATTAATTTTGTGTTTTTAGGTAGTAAATAAAGCTCGGAGAATCTGAGGAGCCAAAAGAGAAGAAGAATTGGAGACAAGCGTCTATGGAGCAGATAGCCCAAACTCCGCGCGCGCGAATCGGTTGCAACCCAACAAGGAAGACATGGGCTAGAGCTACCCACGACCCGGATCTGAACCCGCTCATCCCGAGCCGTTGAGATCTCGCCCAGATGCATCATACGGTCGCTCATTCGCTCACATCTATTTCTCGATGCTCCGCTCAACACCAAATCGCCTCGGTTCTCCCTCGACCGTTCGTATCTCTCCCACAAGATCCAACGCCGCTTCGTCTTCCTCATCAAACTTCGCGCACTCTCTCAACACCAAACTACCCTAACCCTATACCCATCGAGCAAAACACCTCATTTCTCTTATTCTCCTTCTCTTTCTTCTTCCCCCATCTGCAGAACCCATTCCTCCACCTCCTTCCCTCTCCCTGACAAAGCCGCCTTCGCCACCACCTCACCGCCTCCATCATCACTTCTCCTGACACAACAACAACTCCAGCAGCCGCACCAGCTCTCTAGGTCTAGGTTTTCTCTCTTTTAGCTTCTCCAACCCTAGAAGCTAACTTAGAGAAAACTAGAACTAGGGTTATCCAACAACCATGCATGGCGTTCTCAGAGGCGATTGACAGAAGAGGAAAGCGATTCGAGAGACGTGGGTGAGAGGTGATTTAATTTAATTTCTATTTTAAAGAATTTTAGGGTTTTGGGAAAGTTTTCATGTATAAATAGAAGATGAAGAAGATGTTTTAAGGTTCATGTCCTGGCTAGCCGAGCATCATTTTAGTGTAGTTTGTAGTATCTTAATTATGTTTTAATTCTATCGACCCGGGGTGTTTGATGAAACCCCTGTTCCTATGTTGAGTAACTCATATCAAAATTTGTGTTCTTGTTGTTATGAATTGAATTGAGTGATTGTATGTTTGTATGAATCTAACAAACTTGTGATAGTTTGTACTGTAAGAAGACAAGCTATGCTAGGAGTAAGTTAGTGAAATCAGTTGAATTACCTTAGAAGTAATTAGTTAGCTAACAAACCAAATAAGCTTGTGATAGTTTGTCTTGTGAAAAGACAAGCTATACTAGGAGTAAATTAGGAGAGTTTGCTAAAGAATTTCTACCCGAGGCCTTCAAAGGAGGCACAAGACGTGAATGGAGTGTGTTTTGCCTTAGCATAGGGTTATGAGGTGAAGTCTAACAACCCTGGTAGCTTCCAATTAGTTAAACTTGTTTTTTCTGCCTTAGCTTAGAGTCACAAAACACTCGGTCGTATCGACAAACCCTAAATTGTGTTACACTTTGCTAGAATTCAGTAAGTAAGCCTAGAAATCAACCAGCTAGCACCACAAGTCTCTGTGGTTCGACCCGTATTTTCCACGTCTCCGATAGACGCCGTGCACTTGCGGTTATCACTGTAGGCTAAAACATAAACATCTTTAAAGGCCTATCAAGTTTTTGGCGCCGCTGCCGGGGACTTGGCGTGTGCCCTGTGATTGCTGGCCTATCTATATTGAGTTCATTTCACCCTGTACATAATTCCTTTTTATTATTGCTTGTAACCCTGTTTTAGTGTAACTTAGCATATTGTAACTTTACCATTGCATTTTAGATAATTTTTCTCACTTGCATTAGCTGCATTCTCAACCTTTCAGTTTCATCACATAGTTGCATCTTGTCCGTGTTGTAGTTTTGCATTGTAACTTAGCTGTATTAGCTGTCATTTCCTCTGCATTTTTTGCATTCTGCATCTTAGTCCCAATCGGTCCAAGATACTCTCAGCGCATATCCTGTAGCACTGAGAACTGAGTTTGACATTGAGCTCGTTGCTTAGCCCCGAGCTCGAGTGCTTAGCTCACATTGTAGCACTGTGCTTATTGTATAACATGGAGAACTAAGTTTGATCTGTTGAGCTCACAGGTGCATGTTACAAAGGCCAAAGGAAAGAAGACAAGGAAAAGCTTAGGATTTGAGGTTAGTATCTGAGCATCATATTGCCCTGAGAATGAGGTAAACCTAAACTTCCCATGTATGCCCTGTGCCATGTGCCTTGTATGCTCTATATCATGAATGCTCTGTAAACTTTCCCTGCATGAACTACCACCTGTTCTTTGAAACATTGCCTCACTCCTTTGCATACTGACATTGAGCATGACTGAGCACTAGTCTTGTTTGCATGATAAACTAGCTGACTTCCTAAGTGTGCTTCACACCTGAAATCATTGTTTTGAGAGCTCTGTGCATCTTAACTCAACCCCTGTAGCTGTGACCTTGTGTGAGCTGTGTGACCTTGTGTGAGCTGTTGAGCCAAGCTGTGACAGCCCCTTTGCATGATCTACCCTGTCAACCAACATTGCTCATCTGAATGACCCTAGTGAACCCTTGCATCTGAGTAGTTTGCTCATTCCCCTGTGGTAATTTAGCTAGATTTGTTGAATTGTTGCTCTTCCTTGGCAAATTACCATGAGGGCTTGACTCTGATGTAGTGGTGTGATCACAAAGCCCAGCTATAATTGTTGTGTACCTCTATGCATGTTTACCCTGTCAATCCTGAGCTATAACTGACCTGTGTTATCTGCTGAACCTTGTGTGAGCCCTGAGCACCCCCTGTTACTTATAAGGTTCATATGAGTGGCTCCTTGGTAATTTGTAAGCATGTTAGCTGAGTATGTTGATACCTGGTGCAATTGTATGCATACATTTGTGCATCTGTGGTTACTTTTCTTGGGTTTACGCATGTGCTCTCTCTCTCTCTCTCTAACCGCAACATCTCGTGACTGGGTGCATGACACTATGGTCGGTGCTTGCCTTGGTCGAAGCATGTACTTGTGTGATCTCGTTGAAAATCAGGCTTTGAGTACTAGCCTTGGCACCCGCCAATCTTTAATCATGCATGAGCTGAGAACTGTTACTTGCTAAGCTTTGTTCACTGCCATATCTGAAATTTGTGCAATCTAAGACCTGAGTCTGTGAGCATATCCTGTGAAACAACTGAACTATCTGTGACTCTTGAGTAATTTTGAAATCTGAATTATGTGCTTGTATGTTATGTGACCATAGTTGCCATCAGCCCTGAGCCAAGCTCCAGCCCCTGAAGCTGTGAGTTTGAGCTATAGATAGCCAAGTCTGCTGCATCAACTGTGATAGTTGATATCAACTACCCCAGTTGACTCCAACACCCTGAGCATGTTATAAACTGCTGCACTTTGTTCATTTACTGTTGCATCTGCTGATCCGGTAAACATTGGATGTTGTGAATAAAATGCTATGCTCACATGAATGCTTTGGTTTTGTGTTAACCGTGCTTGTTTTGCATAATCTCTGACTCTACACACTGCCTGTTTGCTTGTGCACTCATATGACCTGTGCTGCGCAATCTGTTGCTTTCTTGTTCTACCTGTGCACTCAGGCCTGTGCTTGACAACCTGCATTCGCAACATAACCATCACCCCTTGTGTCTTGAGTGCATTTAAAATCGTGATGTGAACACAACCCGTGCATAAGCCGCTCAAGTTTCCTAAGTGATTTCTTTGTTCTCACGCACACAACAAATTGTTGTTTTTCTTGTGCTTGGCCTAGGGATGCACATAACTTGCCAATCCTCGCACAAAAACAACTTGAGCATAAACTAAAGCTCACATACTAGGTCAGTGCAAAACCAACCAAAGACATAACATGTGCCTTACCAGTGTGCACACACAACCAGTGCTCGAGTTTGCCAAACTTTGCACCAACAGCCCTGTGCCGGATAGTCAAATTGAAACAACCCATTGACTTCTAGCCCACTTAATCAAATACTCGGGCTCAACCCACTTCGGTTGTACACAAAATCCGAAGCCCAAATCTTTGCAATTTGGTCTGTTTATTTGTCAGCCACACTTCTTGGGCGCTCACAACCAAACCAAAACCCAATAAACCAAATTCCCGAGATAAACCAAAGCCCATTTTTATGTTATATTTGTAAGAATGTTAATGTTTCAGACATTATCTTTTGGGTTGACCCGCAACTCTTTAGATTGTTAGTGTATGGTGAATTTTTGTATATAATCCCGTAGGACTTTTTAATTTTTCTTTCTTGATTCGGTTGAGTCTTCTTTCGCATATATGATGCTAATCCGATATGATATGTTGGATTCTAGCCTTAACGAATGAAGCTCTAACCGTGCTCCGCCGACATCCTAATCTCTTCCCTTTTCTCTTATCAAAGATAGTTCTCGGTATGTATGTGATTTTTAAAATTTTTCTATATGTCGACACATTGAGGACAATGTTTGATTTAGGTTTGGGGGTGCATTTGCATTTAGAGTTTTTAGTCTTTTATTTTATCTTTTAATTTTACAAAAAAAAAAAAAAAAAAAAAAAAAAAAATTCAAAACTTTTTGCAAATAAAAACCTCCAACTTTTGAAGATTTTAGAGTCACTAGCATGCTTCTAGCTATGTTTACATAGAGATTCTGACCGAAATAACAGAACTTAGAAGTACCGGAGAACACAATCGGGTTTCTTAGTTGATTAGAGCGTTAAAGTTGGATTTAACCATACCGGAGAGCGAATTAGGTGTTGTTAGATATTCGGTAGTAGAATTGTGATCACCCATAGTGGAGACTACCCATTTTACATCAAGTGAGGCACCAACCTTCAATTTTTGCAACTTTCTAGAAAAGTCATTAGAGTGTGTGTCACCGTACGTCAATTCCGGGTAGGAATGGTGAGCTACCCAACTTCGCACCAATTTCAGCACTACTTTTGATCTCTTGAGTGCTAGTTTTTGTCAATCATGAGGGTGACGTCTAAAGATGAAAACTCCTTCTAAATATCGATTTGCGCTAGCATCACTCTCTCTCTCAATCAACGACCCATAGAAACACATCATCGTCGCCAAGCGGAGCATCATCGAAATATTGAAAGAAAAATTGATATAGTCCAAGGTTTACGTGCAACAAAGAAAAAGAAAAGAAAATAGGATGAGAATTAATAAAATTTATAAAATCAAGACAATACAAGTTGTGGAAAAATTGAGTGATAAAGTCCTTTGTCCATGGAGTTAGTTGTTTCATTATTTGTATTTTTATTTTCACTTATTGTAAATTTAAAAAAAAAAAAAAAAAAAAAAAAATATTGTAGTTTATTTTTGCTACCACCATGGTAAAGAGAGTTCAAGAAGAAAAATCCAAACAACAAGGAAATTGAGTATAAAAATTAAAAAAAAATTGTCAAGTTTTGTGAAGTTTAGAAGTTCGTCATCAACAATTGAAGATCGAAGACCGAAGATTGAAGACGTTTCTATGGTTCTTATGAGAGAGTGATATTAATTGCCGATCGGGTGAGAAGGTAAGTGAGTACTCCCACCCCTTGCTAATGGTTGATTTCCTTTCTTAGAGATCATCAGAAAAAGATTTTTTTTTTGTCCACACTTATGTGGAGTCTCCAGAAATTATTTCGGAAGGTTATCCTTCTTACCTACAACGTGTGCAGGATTTCTCTCTTTATTCCTGCCTCGCACACATGAGAGACTAAAAAGCGATCTTTTTGAGTGCAATTATCATAAAACCTTAATGGTGAGGCGTGAAGTTGAGACTTATGATCACAATCGAATCCGAATTCTTTCATATGGAATGGTTACTTCTCGCTCAAAGCACTTAAGGATGAGAATGCGTTCTTTGGTAGTTCTAACTTCATGTTACTAGTATGCGAAACTCTATGTCCTCATAGCTTCTTGGATGCTTGAGACTCTTTTACACTCTGAAGTTGGAGAAGGTTTTGTGGGTACACCTCTGGTAAACCCTCACGAGACTACAACTCGTCTACTAGGGACACCTAGGGGTTTAAAGGCTTAGTGCATACGCTAAATGCATTCGAGAGACTGCGACAGGGGTATAGTTAGGATTTCTTCATTTCTGTTTCACTTGAGGACAAGTAAAATTCAGGTTTGGGGGTATTTGATGAGTGCCAAATATTGCATATTTATACATCTATTTATTGGCATTTAACTCATCTTTTGTGTTCGTAAATCGATATTATCCCAAATTCTCGTATTTTCTTTGTTTTCAAGAATAAATATTTGTACTAATTAATTTTGTGTTTTTAGGTAGTAAATAAAGCTCGGAGAATCCGAGGAGCCAAAAGAGCAAAGAATTGGAGACAAGCGTCTATGGAGCGGATAGCCCAAACCCGCGCGCGAATCAGTTGCAACCCAACAAGGAAGACATGGGCTAGAGCTACCCACGACCCGGATCCGAACCCGCTCATCCCGAGCCGTTGAGATCTCACCCGGATGCATCATACGGTCGCTCCTTCGCTCACATCTATTTCTCGATGCTCCGCTCAACACCAAATCGCCTCGCTTCTCCCTCGACCGTTCGGATCTCTCCCACAAGATCCAACGCTCGCTCGTCTTCCTCATCAAACTTCATTTGCACCCGCTCAACACCAAACTACCCTAACCCTATACCCATCGAGCAAAACACCTCATTTCTCTTATTCTCCTTCTCTTTCTTCTTCCCCCATCTGCAGAACCCATTCCTCCACCTCCTTCCCTCTCCCCCGACAAAGCCGCCTTCGCCACCACCTCACCGCCTCCATCATCACTTCTCCCGACACAACAACAACTCCAAAGAGCCGCACTGCAGCTCTCTAGGTCTAGGTTTTCTCTCTTTTAGCTTCTCCAACCCTAGAAGCTAACTTAGAGAAAACTAGAACTAGGGTTATCCAATAACCATGCATGGCGTTCTCAGAGGCGATTGACAGAAGAGGAAAGCGATTCGAGAGACGTGGGTGAGAGGTGATTTAATTTAATTTCTATTTTAAAGAATTTTAGGGTTTTGGGAAAGTTTTCATGTATAAATAGAAGATGAAGAAGATGTTTTAGGGTTCATGCCTGGGCTAGCCAGAGCATCATTTTAATGTAGTTTGTAGTATCTTAATTATGTTTTAATTCTATCAGCCAGGGTGTTTGATGAAACCCCTGTTCCTATGTTGAGTAACTCATATCAAAATTTGTGTTCTTGCTGTTATGAATTGAATTGAGTGATTGTATGTCAGTATGAATCTAACAAACTTGTGATAGTTTGTACTTGTAAGAAGACAAGCTATGCTAGGAGTAAGTTAGTGAAATCGGTTGAATTACCTTAGAAGTAATTAGTTAGCTAACAAACCAAATAAGCTTGTGATAGTTTGTACTTGTGAAAAAGACAAGCTATACTAGGAGTAAATTAGGAGAGTTTGCTAAAGAATTTCTCTACCCGAGGCCTTCAAAGGGAGGCACAAGACGTGAATGGAGTGTGTTTTGCCTTAGCATAGGGTTATGAGGTGAAGTCTAACAACCCCGGTAGCTTCCAATTAGTTATAACTTGTTTTTCGCCTTAGCTTAGAGTCACAAAACACTCGGTCGTATCGACAAACCCCGAATTGTGTTACACTTTGCTAGAATTCGGTAAGTAAGCCTAGAAATCAACCAGCTAGCACCACAAGTCTCTGTGGTTCGACCCAGTATTTGCCACGTCTCCGATAGACGCCGTGCACTTGCGGTTATCACTGTAGGCTAAAACATAAACATCTTTAAAGGCCTATCAGTAGCCTGTACGGGTATTTCGTACATGCTTCATTATTAATGCTTGGAGATTCGTGTTGCTCTGCTGAGAACAACACTCAGTCGTCATGCCGCACCGGTAATGGGTACAGGAAATACAAGGCTGGTCATGCATTGATTAATAATGCTGTAAATTCACAGGGTATATGGGATGTTGCTACGTGCTCCAACCTGGATGAATTTCGTGTATTTAATTCACAGAATGCTGGGATTGTTGTCACATGCTCCATTCTAGGTGAATTAGTAAAGTGAAGAAATATTCATCACTTATTAATGGCTTTATCTTTTGCAAGATGTTAGCGCATAATTTTGGCCTTTACAATTTTAGCCTTAAATGAAAATCCACCATCAACACCTGTTTTTATTTTTGTTTGCTGGAAGACTGTTTTTTTGTTTGTTTTCCATTTCGTTTTTTCATTAAAAAACCGGTATTCACTGTTACATTCATATAATTTGAGGAAAAATGGAATGGAAAATTTTAAAAGGGGCGGTGACGCTCACTCAAAGGTGGGTATTCTCACCCCTCGACGTGGAGGCTTATATGACTTAGGGGTTTAAAGGGTTTGATATCCTAATTTGTGGTATTTAATTAATGTTCCCCTACGCTTATAAGTGGGGCTTGTCATATCTAACAGTGAAGGAATATTGTTGTCTTGATTGTGTACGTGAAAGGGATATATGCATCCATCCCACGGCTATTAAAGCTAACTTACCAATCACATTATAGTTGGCAGTCCCATTAAAGTGGAAGTTTATTGCATTATGCCGCTAAGCCCATGTGTGTATGGGTAGAAATTCCTAATTAGGTCTAATAAACTTGAAAACTCATCTATTATATCATCACCTGCACTTTGTTGTTCTTAGACGTGTGTAAACTACTATGCAGAGAAGGATGATTTTTTCAATTTTTTTTTTGAAAGAAAAACATAAAGAATTTCATAAAAAGCCTGCTGGCAATTTAAGAGATACAAGATAGTTTTTCATCTTCAAGCTTGACACTAACACACTCTGGAAGATGCAAGTTCCATTTTCTACTACAGTTATTAATCCTAGCAAACCTGGCAAGAAGATCTGCCACTTGATTACATTTCTATTTCTAAAACCCACAACTACATTACCTAAACACTTCACTAGATGTTGACATTCTTTGATGAGATTACTGTCTTCCCAAGGAGATATGTTACTCAGGCCATTAATGCTATCCATAACTTTCTTGTTATCACCTTCCACAATGACATTCTGGATTTGAAGTTGAGAAATCCATTGAAGAGCTTTAAGAGCAGCAACAGCTTCAGCCTGAGTCACATCCCTTACTCTTTCTACCAATGTCCATGCCTCCACCAATTGACCTGTAAAATCTCTGATTATTAGAGCAATTCCAGCAATATGATTACCAGGTAAAACAGAAGCATCAATATTAATTTTCAGTTGTCCTCTGTGAGGAGGATTCCAAGTATTCATGCTTATACTTCTACTTTCCACAACACTGTGATTATTGGTTATCACCTGCATCTGATTCAAGTTTTTGTTAGTGTGGATTTTATTTTCAGTGCAGAAAGAGTTAATTATAATTTTCATGTTGTTAGTAGAGCATCTTTTGCCCTCAAAGACCAACTCACACCTAGACTTCCATATAAACCACATTGTTATCACAATGAGATTTACATTGCCTTGTTTACCAAAGTTTATTCTTGAGTCTCTGTTATCCCAAGATTTTACCCATTGCTGAATATCTTGGATATTGTTAATTTCTTGAGCAAAGTCTGAAGAAATGGCCTGCCAAACTCTTCTGACAAAAATGCAGTGTGCTAACATGTGAGTATTAGTTTCTTCTTCTTCTTGGCATCTCATACAAATGCCATCTTGTCTCTGATTATATCTGTTCAATCTTTGGTTGACGGGGAGGATGTCTTGAGCAACTTTCTAAAGAAACAGCTGACCTTTATGGGGAATCTTGAGACTTTGATTGTAATGGCAAAGAATAGCTTTATAAGTAGAGTTTACAGTGAACATGCCATTGCTAGTGAGAGACCACTGAATTTTGTCTTCATGCTGGATGAATGGTTTTATATTTAAAATTATTTCCATCTAATCTTGGGTGAAATAGTTTTGTAGCAGGCCTACATTCCAATTTCTGGTATTCATATCAATGAAGTCAGCAACCTTCATATGATAAGGAACATCTTCACTCTGGTTGAAGTTTTCTTGGATTTGTTGAGCAGTATAGCCCTGAATCCAGTTATCTCCGAAATCATAAACTGTTTTTCCATCTCCAATTAGCCATATATGAAATTTTTTAATCCACTCAATGCCTTTGCAGATACTTTTCCATATAGCAGTTCCCTTATCAGATATGTCATCTTGGAGGATATTATCTTTCTTGAAATATTTTGCTTTTAGGATAATAGCCCATTTTTTATCTTTCTCTTGTATTAATCTCCAAGCTAGCTTTGTGATGATAGCTTTATTGAAGATTCTCATATTTTTAAAGCCTAATCCTCCCCATCTTTTTGGAATTGAGACTGCACCCCAAGAAATGAAATATGAGCCTTTTCCATTACTCTTATTCCACTAATATTTCCTCTGAACTGCTTCAAGCTGAGTAATTGTTTGTTGAGGAAGAATGAAACACCCCATCTGAAATTGAGCCATAATGTTGGTAATTGATTGAATTTGGATACTTCTGCCTGCTTGATTCACCATGCCAGCTTGCCACTGTTGAATTCTTCTCTTCATCTTATCTTGAATATTATTGAAGCATTTTGTTTTCCCTCTATCCATGAACAGATTAATACCCAGATACTTCTCATTTAAATCTATTTTGGGATTTTTTTTAATTACAAGGAAAGCTGATATCAATGATGATTGTTTTCAGGGATTGCCACCTTACATTGTAGCAAATGTTTTTTTTTTCCTACGTAAGAGGTTAAAATTTTATGGAAAAGTAAAAAAAAAAAAAAAAAAAAAAAAACAGATTGAGGACGCTTATTGAAACGTAAAAAAGAAGAAGTATAGATTGAGGACGCCTAAGCGGATCGCAGTGAAGGCAAAGCCTCCAAAAACAACAAAGAAACAATACTGCTCCAGCAACAGGCCTAGGGAAAGCAAACAACAAGAACAAACAAGAAAAAACCGAACTTTAAACACAACAATTACCATTTTTTCTTCATCAGAGACCAACAACCTCTACCTAGATTTTCCTCATCCTTATAGATTCTAGGATTACCATCCAAATGAAGCTTGTAAAGTTCCCTCCGTTTCTTCTTGATCATGACTATTTCCTTTTATCTCTTATATGTGAAATCTGTTTTTCGAAGTAGAAATGCCGATATGCATATCTTTTCTTTTATCTGTTCGAAATCAATTTTTTGATTTTTAATTAGAGTGACTGACCATCATAAGAAAGGATTCTTTTGGGGAGAGGGGGAATTTTAGGGGGGAATTATTTCTTACCTTTAGTTTCTATCCACTCTCCCTGAACACCTTTCTTTAAAGTTTGCACCCCATTAGATATTGCAGTTCACCCAAAACATTAACCTCCTCTGAAGAATTTACTGCACCATCCATCTTTTTTAGCCCACCACTAGCATTTTTGTCCTAATTCTTAGCAGTCAATACTTTATCCCTCATATGGTGCCCTGATGTATTCTTAGGCATATGAGGTTCAATATCTGAAGTAGTCCTTCTTACGAATTTAGTTGGACTTTTTGCTATTAAAACTGGTTTCTCTAAAGCACCCTTGTCACTGTTGATACCAATGTTATCTTCATTGGTATTACAAACCATGGTATTTTTTTTTATTACTACTCCCTCCGTTTCTTGAAAAGAGATACTTTCACTTTTTCAATTTGGCCTATTTTCAGGCTAAAATGAAAAGTGAAAGTATCTCTTTTCCTAAAACAGAGGGAGTAGATTATTTGTCATAACCTCATTATTCCAATCCCCAATGCCAACATTTGTTTCCATTATATTATTTGTCCCCGGGCTTAGAATATTTTTTGCTAAACTACAAAAATTCATAATATCCACATTGTCTTCCACCTGCAATGTCTTTCCAACTTTCTTCGGAGCCCATTTGGTCTTTGATTTCTTTGAAGAAGCTTTCGGTGAGTGCCGAAAGATAATACAAGCATCACTCTTAGAAGGCTTCCACTGATACTCCACTGAAAGATCTAAAACAATCTTACCATTCATCAAAAGAGGTATGCTGGCTGGATAGGAGAAATTGAACTTAATTTCTATACATACTTTATTAGCATAAGCTAATCTATCTTGATTTATTATACATTCATCAGCAAATAAATGATTTCCTAAATATCTTGCAGTACCACCTACCACATATGGAGTGGTACCCCATAAATCATAACCCAAATTGGTACATATTTTATCATTGAGATTGAGTTCTCTAACAGTGGAGTCCAGGGTCTCAAAGTAAAAAGCTTGCCGATAATGTAAACATAATTAATATTAAACACTAATTTTTTATCTTCCTCATCCTTGAATTCAAAAATGAAAGCAATATATGCTATTGTAAAGCTTGATAGTTACCTCTTTCTTAATTTTTTAGAGATTACTCACTGCAACTTTCACTGCCTCAAATGAAAGTAGTTTCTCCACAAAGAAACCTACTACACCTTGTTTTCATAACTCTGCATACCGATTGTAAGCTTTTCTGTTTGAGCATCCACTTGAATTTTCCCGTTTACTTCGGCCGGAAGAGTAAACTTCATAAGAATGGAAGAAATAATTCTAGGTTTTGGAAATATCCATCTCCATCCTTGAGTATTTCTGCTTCATATGGCTCCCTACATAAAGAAGTTATTTTTTTTCCTCCTTCCTATTACCTTCAATTCCAGATGATCTACACCATTAGAGCTAAAGTTATTATTTGCCTCAATTGCTCTGTTCTGATAAGAGAATGATTTTGTCTCCAAAACAGTATTGTTTTCGACTTTATCATGAATAATAATCTCTGGGTTGATATGATTTTTTGTTAGAGCATTGCTCGGTTGAACCCACCAGGCGTTGGTATGTCAAGTTTGGTTGTCATATTTTAGTATCAAAACTCAATTAGAGTCGCTTAATTAAGATTACTAGAGACAACTTCATTTAGGTTATACTAGAAAATATAGGAATGTTGAGACATACAAGTATTACTCTGAAGACCTGAAGAACGTGAAGACGTAACGACTACAACGAAGACATCATCCTTCCACTTGAGGTTAGTACTACTGACTTGTTGTTTCCATTCTTATCGTTTCTTTCAAGTAGGTTAAGATTGATGTTAGAGCATTGCTCGGTCGAACTCGCAAGCGTTGCTATCTCAAGCTTGTTTGTCAAGTTTAGTTGCCAAAACTATAAGTCTTGATTTCTAGTCTACTTATAGCTAAGTCTCGGACTAGGATAGAAAGTGTAGTTGAGCTCTAGACTACACGACGATCATCATACAAAGACGAAGAACTACTCAGGAAACTGGTGGAACTTCATCGACTAAAAGGTATGCGGAGACTTGAACTTATCTATCACTCAAAAGTCTATCTACTCTATCTCCTATCTTGAGACAAAAGTCGTATTGCTATATAGACTTCGATTATACAAATTTGTTATTTCGAGCCGAGTTTATCTCGCTTATCTATTTCTCGAAATATGTGTTGGTAAGCTTTCGCTTTGGCCAAGTTCATCTTTACTAGTGACGAAAGTCATGATGATTATTTCAATTACTTGAAAATCGCTTTGATGAAAAATAGTTTGTGAATAACAACTATATAACATCCTCTAAGAATGTTTCAATGATTGAAATGAGAGTTTAGAATATATAACCATGTTTGGATATAAACATTGTATGTGAATTCATACTTGTGTAAGTCCAAAATCCTTGAACCAAAGTATGCGTACTTTGCTGCTCAGGATGAACGGAGCTAAGTCCGCGTACTGTCGGAAGTTCACATCCCATGAATTTCTGCTGGAGTTTGTGAACTGAAAACAAGCTCAGTCTGGGTACTTAAGTATGCATACCGGTATGCATACTTAAGTAGGTTATTTTCTAAAAACAGTTTAATTCGTTAACTAAGACATTTATAAATTAAGGAATGCAATCTTTGCAAACCGTGGCTATAATGTTCATGAATCGATTCGAGTGAATCAAAACTGTTTTTGCTTCGATTGTGTATTGTATACTTCTATGATATCTAAGCAATTGAACAACTCCCTAACTAGTTCTTTTGAGTCATTTGAACTAGTTATGGTGAAGATGAATAAGGTTGATATGAAAGTGCTCATATGGCTAACAATTGGTTAACTACTGTTGAACCAACGACTTGTACACGTTTAGGTACGGTTACTCAAACCTAAATGAAGTTACATTTTATGTTTGTATAACAAGCTAAGTTCGATCTAACAGTTGAAAGATATTAGCTTGAATCTAATCAGGTTTTCATCTAACGGTGAATATTGAATGCTTTGTTACTAAGGTAACTTAGATTGCAAACCCTGATTTGGAGACTATATAAAAGAGAACTCTAGCAACTAGGAAACCTAATCCCTACACCTCCTGTGATACTAGTTGTGTAAGCTAGAGTCGATTCTCCTTTAACCTTAGGTTTCTATCGAGACCCTGTAGGTTAACGACTTAAAAACTTCATTGGGATTGTGAAGCCAGACCCAACTACTTTCTCTGTAGTTGCGTGATCGGATCTTGCTGTTTCTATCGTTTGAGTACAATCGTAAGATTGGCTTGAGATTAATTTCTCTGATAGGCAAGATAGAAAAGTAGTCACAAACATCTTCGTCTCATCGTTTGTGATTCCACAATATCTTGTTTCGCTAGTCGATTAAGATTATTGTGAGGTGACTGATATTTCTAGGCTGTTCTTCGGGAATAAATGTTCGGTATATCAATTGGTTCCACCTTGATTTATCAAAATACGGAACAAAACTCATAGGTATTTCTGTGGGAGACAGATTTATCTATTCCTGTAGACTTTTCTGTGTGATACAGATTTGTTTATCAAGTCTTCGACTTTGGGTCGTAGCAACTCTTAGTTGTGGGGGAAATCAGTTAAGGGAATCAAGTGCGTAGTATCCTGCTGGGATCAGAGACGTAAGGAGCGCAATTGTACCTTGGATCAGTGTGATATTTATTGGGGTTAAACTACAGTCCGCATCAAGATAGTTTGTAGTAGGCTAGTGTCTCAGAACGGCTTAATACAAAGGTGTGTTCAATCTAGACTAGGTCCTGGGTTTTTTCTGCATTTGCGGTTTCCTCGTTAACAAAACTTCTGGTGTCTGTGTTATTTCTTTTCCGCATTATATTTTGTTATATAATTGAAATAACACAGTTTGTGCGTTGAATCGATCAATTGGTAAATCCAACCTTTGGTTGTTGATTGAAATTGATTGATCCTTGAACATTGGTCTTTGGTACCGTTCAAGTTATTTCTCTTGTATTCAATCAGGCTCGCAGATTTCTATTTGTTTGAGTGAGGATTGAATCGAGAAATTGAGATATAACTTTTTGATATACTTTTTATTAAGATTGAGTCTGACTGTCTAGTTGATTCTATTAAAATTATATTGGAGTTAGTCCATACAGATTGCTAAGCGAAATATTGGGTGAGGTTGTTGTACCCCCGCTTTTTCAATTGAAAACATAACATGCGTGGTTATATATACGACACTCTAGTATTAGACTTGGTCATATTAGTATAATCAAAGTTTCAAGGAAGTATATTGAATTACGAAGTATAACGTTTATCATTTGAACTTCGTAAATGCGACATCGACATAATCTATGTAACTTATTATTTGATTGTGTATTGGATATAGGTGTGATTTGGTCCTAGGAAACTACGTTTTATTACATTGGTTTAAGGAAGTAGATATACGAACTTGTTTCGTAATCGAAATGAAATCAATAAGGAATTTTGGTACGATTTTCTATGAAGATCTATTGGATGACCAATTCGAACCTAAGGAGGGAATTCAGGTAGAACCGCTCTTAAATTATGTTGAGAGTCAAGGTAGAACCGATCCAAACTTATCTTAGGATACTTGGTAGAACCGATCCTA
The DNA here is from genome assembly GCA_023531295.1 of Papaver armeniacum. NCBI lineage: Eukaryota > Viridiplantae > Streptophyta > Magnoliopsida > Ranunculales > Papaveraceae > Papaver > Papaver armeniacum. The sequence goes on along the minus strand of JAJJWW010003200.1, from coordinate 137,947 downwards.
GATTTTATTGGGAGTCAAGGTAGAAACGATCCCTACCTATGTCGCGCTTAGGGTGCGAATTTTTCCAACAATTAGTATCAGAGTCATGGACGGGCTGGTGTGATTGAACATGTAATTGAATGATAGTTTAATTTTCGGGCGAATAAATATTTTTTTTGAAGATAATGTTTCAACTTGTGTTTGCACAAAGATGTATTTATGGTGTGACTTAAAAATCAGAGGTTCAACTTGGTAGAAGTGTATGTTCTTTGTTTGGTTTTATTAGGGGTGGTACTTGGGTTGGTTGGTCGGGTTGGAAGGCTTGGCCGAGGCAGACCCGAGGTAGAAATTCTTTGCACAGATTGCCCTTGGAACCCGTGGAACCCGTGGAGGTACTGCCCAAGTCCCGCCCAAGTTATATTCCTCGGGTTCCTCGGGTTGACCCATGCTAATACTTTACAACATAAAAATTGTGGACATAGAATGGGGTTAGTTAGTAGACTCGTATATATATATATATATATATATATACACACACACACATATAAACCCTAATGACCTTAATTTAAGTCTTAAATTTATTTTTTATTAGTGTGATAATAACAAATTTTAGTAATTATAAGATTTGATTATTGTATTTAGCTTAAATTTCCAAATAACTTATGATTATTGACAATAATATAAATTTTTTTCATATTGAATTAATAATGAGATAGATATGATTTATATTTTCATTATTAGGTTTGAAGATAATGGCTAAAATTGCTTTTAATAGATAATACTACCAATTATAAAAATAGTTTATATAATTATATTATAGTTCTTGGGTTGGGTGGGTTGCTCGGGTTAGAAATATTTGTGCCCATGCTTGCCCAAGTTTAACTCGGGTTTATTAAAATTGTACCCGAGCTTGCCCAAACTTTTAAAATACATTTCCCATGCCCACCCAACGTTCGGGTTGGGCATGGGTTGGGTGGGTTGACCCAACCCAAGTCCCACCCCTAGGTTTTATGATGTAGTATGGGATACATAATAAAGCTAAGTGAGGTGGAATACATATATACTTCTCGAATGGTGTTACTAATCATGCACTATAAATAATGGGTTATAAAGTATGAATAAATGATGGGGTCGTGAGGTATCATGTAGAAGCAGGTCCAGCAATGCTTCAAAGTGATGCACGAGATGTTATAGATTTATGTTCTTAAGTCTATGTTAATGTATTTGATGGATTGCATGTAATATATCAAGAATGTGCCCGATTTCGGAAGCATGTCCCATAGTAATATGGGCATTCACGTGGTATGTATTATGAGCGAGTATGTTGGGTGTGATAATGGTAAAAACTATGTCAGATTAGTGATGGCTTGGATAAAGCTAAAAGGATTAAGCGTTATATTCACAGTGGAGATATCTGATGATTAATTTCAAATACACGGTAATCATGACATGTGCTGGAGTATGATATTGAAGCTTGTTATTTCTTTCGGGGTTAAAGTTCAATATATTGTTATCTTACTGGTTAGGTCGAGCTATCAGTGATTCTTCTTGATGGTTCTCTTGTTGATCGATGGTGGAGTCTGTGCAAGGATTCATTGGTGATGGTTGAAGATTTTGATGGTGTTTGTGAAACGTGTCCAGTTTTAAGTATTGTTCAAAAAAAGATGGTTTGAAGACTTTTATCAACATCATGGTGTTTTGGTCGAAGAGATGGTTCTATGAAGATGGAATCTCGGATTTGAGCTTCAAAATTAATTCTACGGGTAAATAGAGATGGTGAACAACTTTGGTGGAAGATGGAGGTGATTTCTTGTGATCGTCTCATGCTCGATAGCATGATCCGAGGTGAAGATTATTAAGAAAATCTTTGGTTTTTGGTCCCTTTCCGTATTGAGGTGGGTTTCCTAATCTAAGTTTAAGAGAGTTTAAGAAAGAGTTTACGTGGTGATTAAGTTAGGAAAACTTGTTCCTAGAGTTAAGTTTTCTTAAGGGCCAAGTTTATGCTCTCTATATATATGACAAGTATTGTATGTTTGTAGATTTCCAACCTAAAAGAGTGGTAAAACCTTGTGCTTAGATCTTTGTTGGGAGGATCGAGTGCTACCGTGAAGGTTAATATCGGCGTGAGAGAAAAACTTGTAGAGAGAGGATTTTGGTGTTCTAGTGTTTAGGTTTAGGGCTTTGCCCTAAACCAAGTTTTTAGTGTTTCCATGTTTCCCTTTTGTTACCAGCATCTTTAAAGAAGGTGTAGAAGAGAAGATACGAGGCTAGTTTGAAGAATGGTTTAGAGAGTTGATTTCTACGGTGTCTCCAATGGTGTTCTCGGGTATGTCCTGTTAACCCTTTGCTTGTCTAGGGGCTGTAGAAATAGCATGCAATGGTCTTTTTTTACAATGAAATATTTTCTGATAGTGTTGGCCGTGGTGCATCATGTAAAGGTGAAACACATATATCTTGTGTTGTGGTTGTGTGCTTGTTTATCTTGTGTCTTCTCTTATCATTGCATCCCTATTTGGTTCAAATCACCAATTGCACATTGTGATTTTATGTTCCGCTGCGCTCAGGGTGCCGATTTTCCCAACAATATCAGATGGCTCTATGTTGGTTCTGTAGTAGATTATCGTCGTCTGATCGCATAGCTTAGCAATTTAATCTCGTGGTGGTCTGTTGTGTTCTTTGGAGGGAACAAAATAAACATACTTTCGAAGAAGGATATCTTCGTAAAACAGACTTGGATTTGGTTTTGGAAGCTCATACTCTTTTCCTTTCCTGGGCTGACACAACTGGATGTAGACTACATATTAATTTTCATATACATTTTCGGTTTGGGATTCCACTTTCTTGTAATTAGTTTTATTAGCTTTTTTATTTTCTTTTGAATTCACGTTAAGCTTACTCTCTAAGCCTCAAAATTTGACCTTGGATATTAGCAGGGCCGTCATCTTGTTCTCAAGGACGTAAAAGAGAAAGGGACGTAATTTTCTCACCTTTTTGGTAAGTAATATTCACAGGGTCATGTCCGCAGAGCCATAGTTATACAGCTTTTCTAGAACTCATGAGACTAATTCCGTCAACATCAAGAGGTAAAACTTGAATTTATTATTTGATGATCAAAATATTCTTCAGAATTGATGATAATGTAATTAATTGGTTACTGATTTCACAAAACTGGCAAAAAGATTCAATAAACTCCTAGTTATATTATCCACTACATGTATAGTATCAAACTTCACATCGATATATTTTTTCTCCGAAGAACAAGCATATTTCAGTTAGCCAATTCATCAAACTCATTTTGAGCACTGCCCAAAATCTCCACTATCACCAGACAAGTTCATATTGAAATCAACTTCATTTCCACCTGATTTTAAACTTGCATTCTGCAAATATAATAAATAATTTTCGTCTTCATATCCATCATAGAGACTCGAATTTAACAACATTATATCTCCTTCATTTTCTTCTTTTTTCATGGTAACTAACCTTCTATCACATTGATTTTTTGAATAACAGGATACAAATCTACCACTAAAGACAAACAAACATAAGATTCAAAAAGTGGAATCAATAAAACCTCATTATCCTAAGATTCCTAAAAAAAAGAGCGGGCTAATAAGTCAATCACTACATCTTTTTTCAGTCTCTACAATTGTTCTTCCAAAGGAAAACTAGAAATTCACAACTGGAACAAATCTACCACCAGTTGTTGTCACCACTTCAACTACTAGAATAGACATTAGTTTTCATATTTGCAGTGGTGGGAAGCAGTGAACGGCGGTGAGCCTGTGTATATGAATAACAAAACAGAATAGGTTAATTGTTGTTCTTGCTTTTTCACAAGTAGCTACTTTTTGGTCCTTTTACATTGACACAAGTCAATACATTTTTGGCCCCGTATATATCTTTGGTTGGCTCTGTGTACAGCTGAGGTCCAAGATTTTTGTACTTTGTATATCCTTCTCTTTAAATATATCTTCCCTTCAAATCAAAAAGAATCGTTAGCTGACGTTAACTTACCCGTTCGTTTTTGAATAACATATTTCTATTAATAAATTGGCTTTGATCATGAATTGTTATATGGCGTTGACTTACCCGATTCTTAGGAAAAATGATTCAACTAACTCGAATTCAAAATTGGTGACATGACCCTAGTTAGCAATTCGTCGAATGATTCGCTTATTATTGCGTATCGATCGTTCTGGTACAATTCACCCGTCGAATTGGAACTCCGACTCTAATACGTACAATTTTATCAGCTTCCCGAACTATGCGCGATTTTTACGTTTCGAAGAAGGAGTCGACGAACTAAATCGGCCTATTATAGTTCCGTAAAACACTGACCCAGTTGTTATTGGGCTTTGTGCGATTTTATCAGCTTCCGAAACTATGCGCGATTTTTACGTTCCGAACGAGGAGTTGGCGAACTAAATCGGTCCATTATAATTCCGTGAAACACTGACCCGTTGTTATTTGTCTTTTTGAATAGCATATTGCAGGGCCCAACTAACCTTCCCCTTTGAATTAAATTCCCATATTATCCCTAATAATTTTATTAAATTCCTTAATTGTCCTACGGTGCGGGTAATCCGCGGTTTTCATTGTCCAACCGCAACCGCACCGCATGCGGATTTGAGATTCCCACCCTGTCCGGCCCATAGATCTTGCGGATTGGATTTCACCCGCAATTTTGCGGACAGATACGGGTGAAATCCGCGGTTTCGGTTTTTCTGCACACCCCTAACTAACATATTACTCCCATTGTCGACTCTCATCCATTGAGCGAATGATTCTTTTGTGCTAACTTTACATATATTCTGTATATAGAATAATTTGTATACACATATCTCATTTTTCCCACCATACTTGGACTTTTCTTCCTATTAATACAGGCCGACTTTTGCGTACCGAAATGATATCTCTAAAACGAATTATACACGTATGTATGTCGTTACATATTACTACCGTATCACGAACCGTTGACTGGATTCTTGGCCGAATTGGACTTTCACAAATCCGTATAATACCCGTATGTATCCCGTTCCGTACGTCTCCTGTACCCCGAATTACTAACTAGGGACATGACTAGTGCTAGTCTAAAAGACCACGGTTCTTAGGATTAAAACAAAATTTTACAGAAATGCTAAACAAACCGAATAAGTAATACTGAGAAACATCCCGAGTCTCGTAGACTCGTGGGACCCATCAAAAAAACTGACACCTGTCTGTCACGTGGGTGTTGGGGCCCTCTAGGTTTGTGATACGCGGGATGTGTTTCGGGATCTCATATTCATCCCTCGAAATTTTATTGATGTCATGTATATTGTGTTGTATATATTTGTTGTATTGATGGTAATCAATGCCTCATTCCTTTAGATGCTTTTATGACATCGATACTTCCAACCAAACTAGTAACCAAGGTTTCATTTATTCAGATTTTTTTTTTTGCTGCCAAAGATGTGATTTTATTAACTGAAGCATTGTTTGCTAACAAAAGACTCTCAATAATACTTTGGGGTTTATCAAACCATACCCTAGTGACTCCATTTATCCTGCTGTGTTTAGCTAGCTTATCAGCAGGTTTATTACAACTTCTAGGAACAAAATGACACTCCCATTGTGGGATATTTTTAAGACAATCAATGGCATCAAGCAGAATATCCTCATTCTCCCATGCTATCACTGGTGCAGAGTTGTTGATGTAGCTTTCAATTCCCTTCAGGTATGTTTCCAGTACTATGTGTGTATGCTCCATCTCACTACTCCATTTAACAGCTTGATAAAACGCTAGACATTCTGCTTTCTCAGAACTTCTTACTCCTGCATAGCATTTTGTAGAGCATCCCCACCAATTTCCTGCAAAATCACGTAAGATAAGAGCAATCCCTGTCAGTCCAGAAACTGCATCATAAGAAGCATCGCAATTTATAACATAAAACGGTGATGCAGGTGGTTTCCAATGCAGAGATGATGTTTTTTGACGTGCAACAACTGAACTATGTTCAGTTTTTTCATTCAACTGTTTTATGTAGACTGCAAAATTCATGGCTTTTCTGGCAACTTTCTGAGGAATGGCCAGCTTCTGTTGAAACTTAACCTCACATCTTTTATTCCAAATTGACCATGAGACAATCATGGCAGTGGTTAACCATCCTGTTGGCATGTTGTGTTGTCTGCTAAGATACATCCAATGTTCAAAAACGTCTGCTATATTTATATCACTTCCTGTAGGTACGATTGGGCCTCCTGGTATGAGCATCCAAACAGCTCTGGACAAAGAGCATGTGAAAAAAACATGTACTACATCTTCATCATGCTGGTTGTAGAATGGGCATTGTCGATTGAGGTAACCACATGATCTGGATAGTCTTTCATTTGTAGGCAGTATGTCAGCAAGACATTTCCACCAAAAATGTTGAACACGCGGCCACGTTTTGATTTCCCAGAAACACTTCCAAGATATTTATGTGCCTTGAATATTTAAAGAAACTTCAGTGTCTCCTAAACTGAGCTCATGCAGTTTATTATATGTTGATTTCAAGGTAAAGCCCCCATTCTTTGTAAGTGTCCACACGAGTTTATCTTCTGCAGCTGTAGAGATTCTCATCTGCAGAATTAGACTAGCAATACCTCGTTCAAAAATTTGTTGTACGAGTGATACATTCCATTGCTTCCCATCTTGAGCTAATATCTCCTTGACCCAAATAAAGTCTTCACTGTTTGTCACACCCTGTTTTGGTATTGGTGGCTCATTCAAACCTGTTATCCATACATCCAACCAAATTTTTATTTTATCACCTTTTCCAAATCTCCATCTACTATTAGCTTTGATGAAAGGAATTTGTTTTTGTACTCCCCTGCAAGCCCACGAACATATTTTTTTAGAGCTTGCATGTATCATACTGGTGGAAGGAAAATATTTCGCTTGGATGGCCTTAACCCATTCCTCATCTGGATTATTACATATTCTCCATGTCGCACGAACTAGTAATGCCTGGTTAAGAGACTTCAAATCTCTAAAACCTTGTCCTCCAAGATTCTTGTGCAAACCTAATCTTTTCCAAGAAGTTATGTAGGTACCTCTTTTTTCAGTGAAGCCCCACCAGAAATCCCTCTGTAAAGAATTAATCTGTTTAATTATTTCACATGGCAATTGAAGGCAACTCATAGTATAAGAAGGAATAGTGTTTGTTACGGTCCTTATCATTAAGGACTTACAAGTCTGAGACATAGAATCCCCATTCCACTTAGAGAGTCTTCCTTTAACTCTGTCGACCAATCCTGCAAAACAGTCGATCTTCTTTTTTCCAATGAGATATCTTTTATTAGATTTCATTCTTGGAACCTTCAATCTTCTTGTAAGCAATCTGCAAAATCTCTGAGGAACATGCACGCTATAGTAGACATTGGATTTGTTAAAGTTTACTGATTGACCAGAAGCTTCACCAAACTCTTTGATAATGTCAAGAAGATTGTTTACATTATGCATATCAGCATTTATAAACAGCAGACAGTCATCCGCGAAAAATAAATAGGAAATAGAGGGTGCACCAGCCGTAATTTTATGCCTTGTATCTTATTATTCTGCTCCGCATGAATTAATTGTCGGGAGAACGCTTCCATGACGATAATGAACAAGTATGGTGATAGCGGGTCGCCTTGTCTAACCCCTCGAGATGGCTTATAGGCATGGCAAGGACTACCATTTAGAAGGATATATATTTGAGTAGTGCTAATGCACTGCATTATTAGATTACACCACTCTTGGATAAAGCCAATCTGTGACATAACATCCATAAGAAAAGGCCCTTCGATCCTATCGAATGCCTTTGACATGTCAAGTTTCAATGCCAAGTATTTTGCTGTCTCCTTCTTATTGTTCATAGTGTGAACAATTTCTTGTGCAAGATGGATATTATCGGATATTTGACGCCCTGGAACATTAGCTGCTTGTAGAGGGGAAATAACCTTCTTCATGACTTTTTTCATTCTTGTAGATAAAATCTTGGAGATAAGTTTGTATGAAGTGTTGCATAATGCTATGGGACGAAGATCAGCTGGGAACTGTTTGTTCTTCGTTTTTGGTATAAGAGTAACATTTGTGGCATTAAGACTTTTGAGGATGTACCCAGTTCGAAAAAACTGCTTCACCATTTCAATCAAGTCTTGACCAACAATCTCCCAATGAGATTTAAAAAATTCGTGTGGGAATCCATCCGGACCTGGTATTTTCCAGGGTTTCATGCTCTTTAGTGCTTTAATGATTTATGCATCTTCAGGGATTCGTGTTAGTTCGAGGTTTTCTTCTGCTGTAATTACTTTGGGAATGCACTGCAGAATATTCTCATTCTTTTCTGGAGAGGTAGGGGTGTGAAGTTTACTATAATGGTTAACCAGAAGTTCTTCAAGATCATTTCTAGTGGTACACCAGTTTCCATTTTCATCTTTTAATGCTGCAATATTATTTCTTGAATGTCTCCGATTTGCATTCGCATGATGATATCTAGTGTTTCTGTCCATTTCAAGAAAATACTCATCTCTATCCTTTTGGCCCCAAAACTCACTTTGAATTTGATGCCATTGTTCTATCTGATTCTCTACTTCTTGAACTTGAGAACTAGTATTCTGGTTTGGAATACTTGCTTGAACGACCTCCAATTTTTGATGCGGTAAAGCAATATTACTATGGATGTTCCCAAACTTCTCTCGATTCCATTTTAAAACATATTTTCTAGTAATAGTGAGTTTTTTTGAAAATTTGAAGGCATGAGATCCATCGACAGGTTGTTCCCAAGCAGCATCAACTTCATTCTTTGGTGTATTATCTTTCTCATAACATTGGAAATACTTCCAATTTCTTTTAGTATCACCATTAGAAGAAGAAGAATCTAACATGATTGGACAGTGATCCGATCCCAACTGTGGAAGATGAATAAGCTTTGCATCGGATAATGAATGATCCATTCGCCATTAACTAAAGCCCTGTCAATCCTCGATCTTCTAACACCTGTACCGTGTACATTACTTGACCAAGTAAATGATCAGCCAGTGTAACCCAGATCCTCTAAAACAACTTCATATATTAAATTGGCAAAAGGTGAATCTCGTGAAGAAGAAGTAACTGCAAAAGAAGTATTTGAAATCCTCAAGGAAGGATAAGAAGTATGTATTCTGTCTTCCTCTTTGAAAACCAAATTTAAGTCACCAATGATTACCCACGGTTGCTGGACAGTATCACTTAAGCTTTTTATATAATTCAATTGAATCTCCTTGTTATTTATGTAAGAAGAACCATACATACACGTCAGTAGAATCTCCGGCTTCAAATGATCTTCCTGCACTTTACAATTGATAATCGAAGACTCTGCATTTACAATTTTAAAATGGAAACCATCTTTCCAAAGTAATATTATTCCTCCAGCACGACCAATGGAAGATATAAGTTTATTATTAGGATATTTAAAGGGTTTAATAAGCTTCTTCATTTTATCCTCTGCTAATTTAGTTTCTGATATGAAGATAATATCAGGGTTATAGCAATAAATTAAATCCTTTAAATGGTCTCTGGTGGTTTTGATGTTAAAGCCTTGGCAGTTCCAGGCTAGAACTCTCATGGTTATTTCTGAATATGGTTTACTATGTAAGACTAGACAAGTTTCAATAGTATGCAAGAACCAATAAAAGATATCTATCTTACGCTATTACTAAATGGAAGTAAAAATTTTCAGAGCAAAGATTGTAATGGAAAAAGTAAATACTGATAAAATTTAACAAAGAGTAATGTATTACCTCAATTGCGTGGTCCTCCAGGTTTAGCACAAGATTTTTCTTTGCATCATCACTAGTCTTATCATTTTCTCCAGTTTCCACCCTAACCATAGTTTCAGCATTTGAGTTTATGACTGTATCATTCATAACCCCACCATGTTGAGCTAGTATTGGTCCTTGAATAGAAGGGAGTGAACCATTGTCTTGCAGAGTTTGGTTTCGATCTCTCTTAGCAGTTCTCTCTTCCTCAGCTTCAGTCATGTTGACACTTTCTGGCTCAGTACTTTTTTGAACAGTTTCCAAATATTTTCCTGATTTTTCCTTGTTTTTACAATGCTCCTCATATTCTTCAACTGTCTTTTAGCAGCTCAGCCACTTCTTCACATATAACATCATCATGATCAATAATATAACACTGGTCACACAGGCTATGAGGTTACTTTAGCCAGTGATATCTAATCCAAGCTGGTTCATCATGGTTTGTATTCCACCATTCTCCTCTCTTTAATGGTTCCGTTAGATCAATCTCAATTCTAGCAGTGATCATGTTACCTGATCTTGGTCTGCAGTTTGGTGGATCAGTTGAAATCTTTTTCCCCATATCCTTAATAGCCTCATTAACTACTTCTACATGATGGTGTTCTAGTAATAGACCTTTGAACTGCACACTCCACGCTTGTTTTCTGAAGACATAGTCCGTGTATGCAACTCCAGTTGTGTAATCTTGTAGCGCAAGCAAACATCTCTGAACATTCCATGGTGACTTCTTCAAGACATCATTTTTATCTTTTTCAGAGTTGAACTTAAACACAAATAGATATTTTCCAACGATCATTGTTTCTCTCTTCTTGTAATTTTTCCATAGGGTATTCAATTCATCCTTTATATCAGCAGTTTCAATCTCATCATTTTTAGTAATTAACTTTCCAATAAGACTGTTTGACCAAGAAGTAACAGCCTCATTTAGATTCTTTGCAGAACCTATAGCACCCCTCCCCACCTTGATAGATGTGTTCTTCATCTTTGCAGTGATAGTTTTGACAGAGTTATTATCAACATTGTTGTTGTTGCTTGCCTCCATTTTTTTCTTAAAGAACTCTCTTCTAGGGTTTGAGGGTTTTGCTGGTATGTATCAATGAACTCGTTTAGCAATTTTTATATTTGAGTTATTTCCTAAAGATAAAGAGTATAATATATTATGTTTCCTTAAAAAGTGAACAAAATTTTTTTGGAGATTAAAAGAGGACTTTTTGTTATTTTGATGTTGCATGAGATCCGAAGAATATTGATGACTCCATAAATCACGGGATTGAATAGGGGGAAACATTGGTTTTTGAATTTTTTGAGTATGGATCGGTAGATGAACCCAGTAAGGGGACTGAACTTCATGGCTTCGAAAATTTGAATCGGGGGAGAATTGTAGCTCTCATATTGAGAAATGCTCAAAGCTGAACCATGTTTAGATTGCAATATAGCAGCATAGGGTGGAACTGTGGTAGGCAATATAGCCAATGGCGACAAAACTGTCTTGAGAATCAAGAGAGTAGTGAGTACTAAGAGCCAATATAGGAAGAAATCCATTTAGCAAAAACTGGAGGTACCTGCAAAAAAAATCAGAGAACCGTTTCAAAAATCAAAAATAAGTAAAGGATTTAAGAAAGACAAGTTGGTGTAGCTAGAAACTAAACACAAGAGATTAAAATCTTTGTACCATTAGAGTTTTCATTAGAACAAAGAAGAAAAGATATAGGAAAAAGCCAGTAAAAAAATAAGATCAAAATTTAAGAAGAACAATCAAACTGAAAGCATAAGAAAAACATGAAGGATTAGATTGAACAGATCAAAACTTGATAGATTACGATGCAAAAATTCAAGATTGAAAAAATTTAAAAAATCTGGGTTGACTCATATATTGGAAATGATGAAACTGGATTTAAACCTAATTTTGAGCACTGCCCAAAATCTCCACTATCACCAGACAAGTTCATATTGAAATCAGCTTCATTGCCACCTGATTTTAAACCTGCATTCTGCGAATATAATAAACAATTTTCGTCTTCATATCCATCATAGTGACTCGAATTTAACAACATTATATCTCCTTCCTTTTATTCTTTTTTCATGGTAACTAACCTTCTATCACATTGATTTTTTGAATAACATGATACAAGTCTACCACTAAAGACAAACAAACATAAGATTCAAAAAGTGGAATCAATAAAACTTCGTTATCCTAAGATTCCAAAAAAAAGAGCGGGCTAATAAGTCAATCACTACATCTTTTTTCAGTCTCTACAATTTTTCTTCCAAAGGAAAACTAGAAATTCAAAACTGGAACAAATCTACCATCAGTTGTTGTCACCACTGCAACTACTAGAATGGACATTAGTTTTCATATTTGCAGTGGTGGGAAGCAGTGAACGGCGGTGAGCCTGTGTATATGAATAACAAAACAGAATAGGTTAATTGTTGTTCTTGCTTTTTTACAAGTAGCTACTTTTTGGTCCTTTTACATTGACCCAAGTCAATACATTTTTGGCCCCGTATATAGCTTTAGTTGGCTCTGTGTACAGCTGAGGTCCAAGATTTTTGTACTTTGTATATCCTTCTCTTTAAATATATCTTCCCTTCTGATCAAAAAGAATCGTTAGCTGACGTTAACTTACCCGTTCGTTTTTGAATAACATATTTCTGTTAATAAATTGGCTTTGATCATGAATCGTTATATGGCTTCTTAGGAAAAAGGATTCAACTGCACGATCCGACTCGAATTCAAAATTGGTGACATGACCCTAGTTAGCATTTCGACGAATGATTCGCTTATTATTGCGTATCGATCGTTCTCGTACAATTCGCTCGTCCAATTGGAACTCCGACTCTAATACGTACAATTTTATCAGCTTCCCGAACTATGCGCGATTTTTACGTTTTGAAGAAGGAGTCGGCGAACTAAATCGGCCTATTATAGTTCTGTGAAACACTGACCCAGTTGTTATTGGGCTTTGTGCGATTTTATCAGCTTCCCGAACTATGCGTGATTTTTACGTTCCGAACGAGGAGTCGGCGAACTAAATCGGTCCATTATAATTCCGTGAAACACTGACCCCGTTGTTATTGGGCTTTTTGAATAGCCTATTGCAGGGCCCAACTAACCTTCCCCTTTGTATTAAATTCCCATATTATCCCTAATAATTTTATTAAATTCCTTAACTGTCCTACGGTGCGAATCCGCGGTTTTCATTGTCCAACCGCAACCACAACGCATGCTGATTTGAGATTCCCACCCGTGTCTGGCCCATAGATCTTGCGGATTGGATTTCACCCACAATTTTGCGGACGGATACGGGTGAAATCCGCGGTTTCGGTTTTTCTGCACACCCCTAACTAACATATTACTCCCATTGTCGACTCTCATCCATTGAGCGAATGATTCTTTTGTGCTAACTTTACATATATTCTATATATAGAATAATTTGTATACACACATCTCATTTTTCCCACCATACTTGGACTTTTCTTCCTATTAATACATGCCGACTTTTACGTACCGAACTGATATCTCTAAAACGAATTATACGCGTACGTATGTCGTTCCGTATTACTATTGTATCACGAACCGTTGACTGAATTCTTGGCCGAATTGAACTTTCACAAATCCGTATAATACCCGTACGTATCCCGTTCCGTACGTCTCCTGTACCGAATTACTAACTAGAGACATGACTACTGCTGGTCTAAAAGACCACGGTTCTTAGGATTAAAACAAAATTTCGTAGACTCGTGGGACCCACCACAAAAAACTGACACCTGTCTGTCACGGTTAACTCATATATTTATAAATTTAAAAAAACTGGGTTTCATTTATTCAGATGCGTGCGCAAAATCATCAAAGATGAGAAAAGTTTATCAACTGATTCTAGGAAGAAAATGCCAAGGCAGAAGAAAGAAATAAAGTATCACCAAGATTTGTTGTGTTTACGCCCACCATTAACCACCACACAAAATAGGCCAAAGTCACTTTTTCTATCAAAGTGCATATGATGACCGTTCTTTGACTCTTGAATGCTGAAGGTTTTCCGTGGATATTTAAAAGCGCGCTAACTTGGACTTGGAGAACGCCGCCATTATTAGAAAATCTGTGAAAATATATTTTTGATTGATAATTCTTTTTTGGAGTTTTGAACTGAGATTATTGGCATAAAATATGGCGCTAGCGAGTTCCAAACTTACATCATTGATATCGTCATCCAAAAACTTCATCACCGTACTTAGAAATTTGTAAAAATCCTACTCACAGATATGCGTAGACGGAAGAGAGGCTGCAATGGAGGTAGTAGGGGAGAACAGAGAGAACTGATCATTTTCATTTGACCCGTCATTAGCATCATAAACGTGAGACCTATGCAGATGCACGTTGCGCGGCCGCAGTTCTTTGAAGATATTAGTAGTACAAAACTACAAATGTACTATGAGTGCAATTCAAAGATAGTCCCCGACTTCCTGGACCTTGTAACCCAAGATTGACCAAAATATTTTCAAATCAATAGATATTGGAAGACTGAAAACTGATTATGTCGCTGATGATGATTACAAGATGTCAGTCACCAACTTTTCCCAGGTTAGGAAGAGAAAACAATTACAAGATGTCAGTTTTGAAGGATCAGTGAATTAGTGAGCGAGTCAAGGAAGGGTACGTGGAATTAAAAAAGGAGTTTTTGTAGTTGTTAACTTAAAATGTTCAATTAAGCAGCAGTTTTTTTTGTTTTTTTTTTTTGTTTGGCTGGAAAGGCAAGTAATTGAAGAGAGGGGTGGGGGATGAAGGAGTTGTCATGGTTATGTAGTGGGTGGTTGTTATCTTTCAACTTCTAGAAGATCTTCCCCTTTTCAACTCATATAAACCCACTTGCACTTGTCCTTTGAATATGGAAGTCCAAGAAGTAGACAGTTGGAAGTTTAAGTTGAAATTCATTGAAATGGTTGTTAGAATTATGAAAAGCTGTAGCTCATTACCTGCTTACCTTATTAGCATATTAGATTCACTCTACGTATAGCACCACAACAAAACTCATAAATCAAAATCAGTGGTACAGATATTCGGCAAAAACTAGGACAGCAAAATTATTTAAAACTCGACCAAAATTTTGTCCAAAGATGAGAGAGTATTACATTAAGCCAGAATAATAAGTATGATTTCAACTAGCTGTTATCTCTACTTCTCTCCAAGCAAGAGTGCCTTTAAGATAGCATCACTTATACCATCACCAAAAGGGAACATATGCCCTGCACCCGTAAGCTCATGGTAATGAACCCATGGAAGCTTTCCTGCAACGTATCGTTGAAGGGAAGCAGGCACAAGCAAATCTTCATCTCCTTGCCAGACATGAACACTACCCTCGTTGTTCTGAAAAGGGTTCTCAATATCACTCATTGGATCAAACTCCCAACTTCCGAAACCAACCATCAAATCACGATGGAGAGACTCAAAATCACCTTGCTGCCTTATTTGTGCCTAATGAAATACCAGGAAATCAAACAATTGTGGGCACTTATAAAGTTATAACAAAAACGAAATAGCATGCCAGACAAGTTTAGATGTTTCAGGGAATAAGCGAAGTACCGCATGTTTTACCCACTCGGCCAACTTGGGCATGAGTTCTTTATCCCGGCGAGAAAAAATAGCAGGATTGTGAGCAACTGCACTAGAAGGAGGAAACCATTTCTGAGTGTTCCACCAGTACGTGAGTAATGGAGCGTAATGAGCTACCCGAAGTGCCCATTGGTCTTGTACAAGTTGTTCATTGTAGGCTTCTTTTGATACATTAGCTGGAAAGCCTGGCCACCAGTAGTTGACAACCGGGGCAAGTAGCGCTGCTCCTGATAATCTGTTAGAAATCCAATATTCTAAATTGAGATTGATTTCAAACTAGACCAAGAAAATAAACTGTGCAGATAATACAAATTCAGGTTGAAAACAGTAATATAAAGAAATACCAATACACACTATGTTCATCAACCTTAAAACTACAACTTAGAGAGATCATACCGATGAGGAATGTACTTGAGGCAACCCCAAGTTGCCTGACCTCCCATCGAGAATCCAATTACGTAAAATTTGGAACCGAGACCCAACTGATCAGCAAGCTGTTCAATATCCAAAGCTGTGCTTTTCTCAGTTCGTTTTGGATTTGGATCACTCTCACCATACCCAGCTCTATCAAAAGACACCATGTAGATGCCTAGTTCTTTAGCCAGTTCCTGTAAAAGCCACCATTAACTTAACCATAAACCAGAATCTTAAAACCAAGAGACGGAGAAATGGAAAACTCAATAAAAGACGAACTGAAGTACCTTTAAGAGAAGAGAGTAGTACCTGAGATAAGGGCATGGAATCAAGCCTGCAGGAATCAAACCCATGAATGTAGATAATCTTATATTTTGCTTGATCTTTTGATACCCCATGTTGTTTGTAAGCTAAATATCTTCCATCACTGAGCTTTACTCTTGATGCTGTAACAGATGGGCCATCTGGAGAACCACAAATCTTGGGTGGTGGAGGTTGAACGGTTTGATATGCCCATGCCATAAATCCCATTAATAAAACTAATGATATCTTCCGAAACATTCCTGAATGATGATACCAAATTCCAATCAAAAACATCAATTTAAGTAGATAAAAGTCGCTTAAATCATGAACAACATGTAGTTAAAACTCCCAATTGGTTCTGTTCCTGAACTTGGTGAGTCAAGTTATGGATTACCCACTTTTGTCAAAATTAAGCCTTTTTATAATAAACTCAAAACCCATACAAAAAACAGCTAACTGGAACTAATTCTAACAAGAAAATTTAAGGACATAAACCTAGAACGTAAAACTTCGGAAGCAACCATTGACGATGGTGAATACCAGAAAAATAAATTTCACCTGATGAAACTTCCAAAGAGTTCTGCTTTGATTTTCTGGTATGAGACCTTGCTGCTGCAGCAGATATTTTCCTGCTTACTCCCGCCATTTGTGAAACCACACTTCACCTATCTTATACAAGATTTCTGAAAGAGACTTAATGCTGTAGTGGCCGCTTTTACTCTCACGGTAGGTTTGAGATACTTAAAAGAGAGATAAAGGGAACTTGGAGCAAACACTATTGTGAAAACTGCATTTATTTCTTTCCAAGGTCTAACCAGAATTTCAAGATATAATATATATTATTAATGGCGCCAAGAGAGTACTAGTATTCAGGTTCAACTGCCCATATGGTCCACTAAATAGTCAACAATCTGTAACCACGTGGTCATAAGAAATCCCATTTTGAAGTGTTTAAATTAAATTAATATAATTAATGAAACATTAAATTGCAGTTCCAACAGTATTACCTTGTAATTTTAGTAGTGGAGCAGGTGGGTTTGATTGTTGCACGTTAGCTCATCCACCTTTTGAATACAAACAATATAAATCAATTCTATTTCAATTATTAAGGAAAGCATTTAGGAACTAAGAAAATCAGCAGCTTGAGATTCATATTGTTTCATCACAAGATTCTGAACCCTGTTCAGAGTCCAAATGAACATCTTCAACGGCTGCTTGTTTCTTGTCATTTTGAGTTGCTTCTCTCTTCAATCTCACTTGTATCTCTCTTTCTCGGTGCCCTTCTTTTAACAACTCGATGAACTTGTCTTTTATCGCTAGTAACGGATCTCGATCGATCAATTGGTCATTTTCGTAAGCTTCCCGAAGTACGGCAGTTTTTATCCCACCTTTTAAAGACGTGTAGAAAATGCCAGAATGTCTAGTGAAAACATTAGGAAATGCATTTGAAAACCTGTATTCCTCCTTAAATTTCCCTAGAATTGGCACTGGCATTCTTTTGAGAAGTGATAGACAAAGCAATTCATGGAAAACTCCCACTGTTCTTTTCTCCATTTCGGGTGAAGCTTGGTCCAGCTGAGAAGCATCTTCGTAAGGAGAAATGTACGGAAGCTCCATCCAATCCCTAACCCATTCCCTCATTTCTTTCTTTAGCAGAACCCCCTTGGGGAGCTTCACATTGAATGAAGGCCTAATACGGATACCTGTTAACTTAGATTCTTCTTCTGCTCTTTGTTCTATAACGGATTTAGCAAATTCGGGATTCCAAGAAACCAATTCTAAATATGATTTACCATCATCGGGGCTGCCAACTAAACGGAAAAGATTTGGGTACTTGGGAATTAAATTGCACATAAAATCATTCGGAAACCCAAATTCTCGCTTGACATCTCCTAATTTCTCAGCGCTAGCAACTTTGTTTTTAGACATCATGAGCAATTTGCAAAGCTTCGCCACCACCAATTGCTCATTGTCATCTCTGATCCGTTTCTCTTCATCGAGAAAACTTTGAAGACGACCACTGACACGAAGGAATGGAACTGGTTGAGTTTTAGGCTTAATTTTGTCGAGGTAGACATCAAAAAGTCCAGGATTTCGATCAAGGAATGTCTCGATTTTAACTGCGACGCGTAATCTTTCTCTTCTTTTCTCAAGGTAACGGAGAGGAATTACATGTCCAGGTTCGTTCAAAACTTCTTTAACTACTTTGTTGCACAGACGCCATGCTTTATCTTGTTCG
The DNA here is from genome assembly GCA_023531295.1 of Papaver armeniacum. Classification (NCBI taxonomy): domain Eukaryota; kingdom Viridiplantae; phylum Streptophyta; class Magnoliopsida; order Ranunculales; family Papaveraceae; genus Papaver; species Papaver armeniacum. The sequence goes on along the minus strand of JAJJWW010003200.1, from coordinate 119,600 downwards.
ATTGCCTCATCAAGTTGTCTGTCTTTACGCCAGGGGACTTTGAGGCTTGAAATAGAAGCGAATCGACACCAGTGATTACTACCAGAACACGAAGGCAAGAATGTACGCAGAACTGAACTCGAATTGGTAGATACAACGCTTGAGCTATTTTTCGAAAGCAAACTAGCTTTTAAGGCTGAAAGCATTATCGCCAACAAATCATAGACTCTAAGCTTTTTGCAGGCAATATGTCAAACACCTGTAAGGTCATACACGCAATCAAATTACACGTTTGTGTTAAATTGCAAGAGCTCCTTTCAAGAACCGAATTTAGCTTGAGTAGTTTTGTAATGTGTTAAGCATTCATCATTATAAACCTAAAATTCACACACTAGTAAACGAATTTCTGAATAGTCGAGTTGTTTAAAGTGATATGCATTTTCTTCAAATCCAATTTATTCGAAAGCAAATTCGCAATAAGATCATTCAGTTATGAAAAGTAAAGAGCACCTCTGATGTAATTAAAAAACCCAAGAGATTCAATAACAAAAAATAAATCAACCTTAATGATCTTATAAGTGTTAATGTTAAAACCAAACTCCTAAACCCTAACAGATTTTAATGTAGATAAGATACCATGGCTAAGAGGAAAAAAAAGGTGAGTGAAAGTACCGTTGTTCTACCGTGACTGCTTGAGTGCGATCACTGGTTCTGTAGCGTGGAGAGTGAGAATATGAGAAAAAAATGAGATGAACAAAGAGTGGAAGAGAGAGAGACGAAAAGCTGGTGCTGGAAGATTAACAATAAGCAATACTCATCTTGCCAGATTTTAACATTTCCCCAGCTTAAAAGTGAACCAAATGGGAGAAACTTTGGTGCTCAGTGAGACGCATACGCTCACCGTCTAAACTTCTATATTAGCCAGTGCCCTACGGTAAATTAGCCAGTGCCCTATGTAAAATGTCGAGCAATTGGGTAATAATATTTCTTTTTTTTTTTTTTTTTTTTTTTTTTTTTTTTTTTAGTTATTGTTGAGCAGGGATCCCATCACACTTTTATTATTACACTATCTCACACATTGGACGTCATTTCTGCGAATAAAAATCAAACTGTAACGGATTTGAAGCTAATATTTTGGGGATATGTTACTATTACATTGCTCTACGTTCCTACCGAAAATAAGTGTATTCCGAAATGTATAACACCACCATCTACTACTTTGAAAATGAGCCATTGAAAATTAACGAAATTCTGGCCGTTGAAATTAAGATCGGTAGATTGTGAGGTTTTATATTTCATAATGTGCTCATTTTTGGTATGCATGTAGAACTTGGTAAGAGGAACATATCCTCAAAGTATTAGCTTCAAATCCGTTACGGTTTGATTTTTATTCACAAAAATGACGTCCAACGTGTGAGATAGTGTGATAATAAAAATGTGAAGGGATCCTTTATTAACAAGGAAAACTTGATTAAGGTTCTGAAAGATGATGGTTTCCCTAGGTTTTTACGAACATCATTGGGACCTCCTAACAAAGGATGATATAATTTCCCGGTTTCAAAAGATTTTTAAAGATAAAACTTTTAATCAAAAAATAAACCACACTTTTATTTCACTAATTCCTAAAACTAAGAGTCCAAAAAATCCAGGTGACTTTAGGCCTATTAGTTTAAGTAATGCTTTATACAAAATAACATCTAAGATCATTTCTAACAGAATAAAACCATTACTGGAAAACCTAATATCCCAAAACCAGTCGGCCTTTATTCTGAAAAGACAAATTACCGATAATATAGTTGTTGCTCATGAAATATTACATACTATGCAAACTAGTAAAAGGAAAAATGGTCATTATTAAGTTGGACCTTTTTGAAGCGTTTGATAATGGAAATTTATCATATTTGAAACAGTTTGGTTTTTCAAGTGATTTCTGTGATCTTATTTATAGTTGCATATCTGTTTCATTCTTTGTTCTTGTAAATGGTTCCCCGGGAGAAACCTTCTTCCATACTAGAGGTATCAGACATGGGTGACCCATTGTCACCCTACATTTTTATTGTTTGCATGGAGGCTTTATCAAAGCTTCTTTGTCACGCTGAATTGAATGGTAAAGTCTCTGGGTTAAGGTTACGAAAAGTTGTCCCTCTGTCACTCATCTCTTTTTTGCTGACGATTCCTTTCTTTTTTACTTGTGCTAGCATAGTTCAAGCTAGAAATTTACTTGAAGTTCTTAAGATTTTTAGTGACTCTTCAGGGCAGGTTATTAATTATCAAAAGTCAGGATTTTACTTTAGTAAAAAAATAGAGAATAAGCATTGCAAACTGTTAGCTAGGATTCTTAAGGTTGGAAGAATAACTAAGAATGATACTTACTTAGGAACACCGTTGTTTTTCAATAGATCTAAGTGCTTTAATTACCAAAACCTTCTTGACAGAGTTTATAGTAGGGTTCAAGGATGGAAGGAAAAATTCTTATCTCAAGCGGGTAGAACGACTCTAATTAGCTCAGAAACTAGTGTTATGTCTATGTTTCAAATGATGTGTTTTTTACTTCCTAAAAAACGCTGGATAAACTTAATGCTTTGCAAAGGGACTTCTGGTGGCAAAAAAATAAATGTAATAGAGGTATTATATTAAGTAAGGATAGTGGGGGTTTAGGTATTAAGAATCTTACAAGTTCAACTTAGCCCTGTTAACTAGACTAGCCTGGCGCTTGCTAGATAACCCTGATAAATTGTGGAGCATCATTCTTAAGAACAAGTATTTCCCCAAAAACGATCCCCTGTTTTATAGAAAGAAAACCAATAAGTCTTGGGTTTGGACCAGCATTTGCAAGGGTTTAGATATCATAAGACAAAATCATGGGTAGGAATTAGGAAATGGTAAGGACATACATATTTGGACAGATAAATGGCTGCCTAATGGTAAAATCCCTAAACCAAAGAATATTAACAATATGCATTTGGTTGATAACGTGTCTGACATTATTGATGATAGGGGTAAATGGAATTTTACTCTAATTAATAGTCTGTTTGATGACAGCGACGTTAATGAAATTAAAATGTTAGTACCCTGTAATAGTTATGAGAAAAGAGACACTAGGAAATGGATAGGAACCAGGGATGATTCTGTTTCTGTGAAGTTTGTGTTAGAGCATAACTCGGTTGAACCCACCAAGCGTTGGTATGTCAAGTTTGGTTGTCATATTTTAGTGAACCAAAACTCATTTAAAGAGTCGCTTGATTATTTAGTAGAGTCAACTTCGTATAGGTTATCTAGAAAGTTATTAGGATATGAGACATACAAGTATTACTCGAATACTTGAAGAATGTGAAGAAGTAAAGAGCTACAACGATGACATCATCCTTCCTCTTGAGGTTAGTAATATTTTGACTTGAACAGTTTCATTCCTAGCGTATCTTTCAAGTCGTGCTATATTGAAAATATAACTGCGAAGCTGTGAATGATTATACTCTAGTTAGACGTAGTATTAAGGAATTATAATACGAAGTATAACACCTATCTTTTGAACTTCGTATATAAGACATCGACATAATCGTATGAATGCTATTGTGATTATGTATGGGTATGGATGAAGATTTCGTCCTAGGAAACAATGTTTTACATTCGTTTAAAGGAAGTACATTCATAAACTTGTTTTGTGAATCGAAAGGGAAATCGCTAGGCTTATTGGTATTGTTATTCATTGCAAATATTTGGATTACCAATATGTGTGTTTAGTATAACTGCTCATAACTTGTCTATGTATCTTGGTAAAACTCTTCACAATGCCTGACTTATGTATCGGTATGACTTTTATTAGTGAAACCAATCTTAAGTAATCACCTGAGATGGTATGATCGATATTTGTAATTGGTGTGATCAATTCTAGTCATTAGGTAACCGATCCTAGTACTTGGTGGGACTAATCACAAGATGTGTAATCGATCCTTGTAATAGGTTAACAAATTTTAGTTATTGGTGTAACCGATCCTATAACTTGTGCAACCTATCACAAGTAAGTACCATAAATAGTGGTAACCGATTCTGGTACTTAGTTAGCCATTTTATGGAAACTAGTGTGATCGATCCTAGTAGCCACTTGGAGGTAGAACCGAAACTTGTTTTGGTAGAACTGTTAAACCCATGAATGGTGATTGAATATTTTTGATCAATCACATAGTTCTTGGAAATCAGATGAACCAATTCTAAACTCGTAAGGAAGTGTGGCAAATCGGTTCCAAGATTGTAAATATGAAAGAAGATTTACAAAATAAAGATGTCGACATACTTTGAACACGTGAAGTAATTCTTATCTATTATTGTTCAAAGATATTCCTTAATAACTAAAGGAGAATCCCGAATCAAAATGAATTGAGAATCTTTTAATTAAGGTTTTTAGTTTTATATGCTTTTAATTTCCAACAATTAAATTTAGAAAATAAAAATTGGTAATGTGCATTTACTAATTGGAGATTTTCTACTGAGATTTCGGTCAATATTTGGACAGAGAATTTTTAGGAATTATGAAAACCGATTTGGCGTTTATTGCATATCTTTGAGAATATTCGGTTTTGGAAATTCCTTGGTGTCCAAACTTCCTTGGTCTATAAATATTGAAGTTTGCATTTCTAGCAAACTAATCCTCAGAGCCAAAAAACTACCTTGTTGTGTTGTTCTTGGTGGAGCCGTATATTCAGAGAGGAAAGTACCCTAATTAGGCGAAATCTCTTACGACCGCTCGTTTTAAAGACTTCTTTGGGATTGGGAAGCTCTACGAGTACCGTTGGTGGGAAAATAGATAATTGCAGTTTATTATTAGTTTTCGATTGATATGATTAACTAACGGTTGTTGAACTTTTATTGCACCTCGTTTGTTTATGCTTGAGAATCTTCTCTTCTGATATAAGATTCACTCAAACTAGATCGAAGTTTCGACGGGGATCTTCAGACTGTTTGTAGTTCTAAAGACGTCTTGTGATAATCCATTGTTAACATACTATGTTCTGTGTGTGATTGATCACAAGAGATTCAAGATGATTGTGTGCAGGTGTTTATTGAAGATCTAAGAAGATTTGAAGACAAAGAAGATTTCTTATTTGAGTTCATAATCTTTGGTGTGCACAAAAATTGATCGGCTGGGGATCCAACTATAATCGGTTTATCTTTTGATAGATTGGATTTATTAGTTGTGTAGATCGGCATCAATACATTTCTTTGTGATTCAAAGTATTGATTGCATAGTATAAACAATTACTTTGGTAGTAGTTGATAGATTGATCTAAGAACCCGACAAAGGAGTTTATTGGGATAAACGGAAGAGCCTTTTGTCAAACTCATATCACGTTGTTTGAAAAGAGTTGTTGCCGAACAGATTTGTTGTTTCTTTACTGTTTGGAATACGAACCAAAGGAATTGTTCCAAGTGCGTGAATTATTGCAAGTTGGAGGCGCAGGGATACAGACGGAACTAGGTGAACTATAGATTTAGTTGCTTGGTCTCAACTATATGAAGTTGGTTTAGATTTTGTATAGTGGCTTAATCCTGAGAGTATTCAATTCTAGACAAGGTCCCGGGGTTTTTCTGCATTTGCGGTTTCCTCGTTAACAAAATCTTGCTTTGTCTTTTACTTTTCTATTTCCGCAATTATAATTGTTTTATTATAATTAGAAGTAAAATACACAAACGTTAATTCCTAATTACTTGATAGAAATCCTATTGTGTTTGGTTAAGTCCTAACCTATTATCAAGTAATTATACTTCGTTGTTGTATTGTCTCGATCTTGTATCCATAGACGATCACACGAAGTGTGTACCGATTAGTTGTATTGTCTCGACTCAGTCCATATACAATCACTTTCGGAGAAAGGACTTATAGGTGGAAAAGTTTTAGATTGAGGTATATTTGGGTACCCTCATCTTTTCAGTTTGCATACAATTATCTATGCAATAGAAACCATACTAATCTTATTGTGGAGTGGAGGGGTATATGGAAATTAAATGTTATTCCCATAGTTAAAACTTTTCTTTGGAAATCTTTAAGTGGCTGTCTTCCAGTTAGAGAAATCCTTGGTCGGTATGCACTGATGCGTGTCGTGAGTGCAACAAATTAAATCACTTATTTCCACACAATTAACTGGTAATATAATGGAAGCAAGGATCGTTCCCACGAAGAGCAGGGAGTTTTCAGTTGTCAAGTGTCACAAATGGGGGTTTTGTTTATCGGATTCTATCCGTCTGAGCCACCTTGAGGTACGCTTACAAGATAAAACTAAATCGAATGCTTTAGGGTTTATGAATCTAGGTTTGGTCCTAGCAGTTAAAATCGGTACGATCGGTTCACTTACTAGTATTATTTCTACACGCGATTGCTCCACAGAATACCTCTGCAAGGTCTCACGTTTTCTGCTTGTGTAAGGGTTATTCAACAATTATGGATATCCTAACCCGTTACTAGAAATAGATCAATGAAGGTATCAGTTTAGTAGGCCTCCTAAATCAACCAATCAATCAATCATAAATATTCATAATAATAGAAACAAATGATAATCATATGAAGAAATCAAAATAGATTTATATATTAAATCAAATCATGTTTAGAACTTAGAATTCATCCTTAATCAAATAGGAGTTTAGCTACTCATGGATTTAGTAAAACCCATGATATACATATGATAAAATCAAAGATAAATAGTTTCGGTAATGGAAGAACCCAAAATCCAAGCTTTCGCTCCTTGTCTTCTTGTCTCCGCTTCCGTATCTCTTGATAATATCTCTGTTCGGTCCTTGGAACTCCCTTGAAAAGTATTTGGAAGTATCTTTAAATATCCCTAAGAATATTTGGGGTTTGGAAATACTTAGGAACTAAGAAAACCAATTTTGGCAAGTATTTTCGTCACTTCTTAGAGGGTGTAACCGATCCTGGTAATTGGTTGGTATGATCGGTCACACACGTAGGTAAGAATTGAACCTTTTGATCCATACGGTTTTGCCCACAACTTTTGCATACGAACTCGGAATGACCTCATTCTTTTTGAGTTCTTTTCGTATCTTCATTCTCTACAAAATAAAATTGAATACTCCTGAATTTGTTTGAGTTCCTCCTGGTCCTTAGTCCAAGCTCACGTTTATTTCCGCTTTAGCACTCTTTTCGCTCCTTTTGGATGATTTTACCTAAATAAGACAAACAAAAGAAAACAAGAGTAATACAAGGAAATATGAAAGAAACATAGAAAATACAAGCATGTAATTGATAACAAATGTATAAATTATGCACTTATCATGCACCAATAGATATCGTTTGCCCTCTTTGTAATTGCAATGATCGAGAAAATGTAGATCATTTGTTTACTAATTGTATCTTTTCTGAAGCTATTTGGAGAGGTTTATCTTTTTCTAGTACTTTCTATGCTGCAGTTAATCAGAGCTTTAATGACTGGTGCCTGATTTGGTTAAAAGACACATAACATGGATTTTTTTGCTCACATCCTATGGTACATTTGGAAGTACCGTTGTAGGGTTGTTTTCGAAAATATTAAGGCTAACCCTAAAGAACTGATTGAGTTTATTAGGAAAGACATTCAAAATTACATTAAAACTAAAAATTGTTCATCTATGAATGTCATGCGAGCTAATAGTTGTGATGTATCTCATCCTTACTGTATCTCTGATCAACATAATTCCCTACAAAATGTTACTTATATCTTCTTTGATGCAACTTTTCAGAAAAAATCTGGAAAATTTTCCTATGGAGTAATTAAAATGGGTAACTTGGGTTTTATTTCAGAATTCGCAGGTGGTTCAGGATGGTGCTCCAGCCCAGAAGAAGCTGAATCCAGAGCTTGTCGAGAAGCCATCAAATGGCTAAGGGATTGCATAAATGAGAGAATAATCTTCCTAAATGACAACAAAAATGTTATTAATTAGTAGTATGAAGGCGAAGAACCATTTTGCTGTCAATTGGCGATCAAAGGCTATTTTTCTTCAAGCTCTTTATCACAATCAATTTCTTGCTAGTTCTTCCTTCTCTTATATTAATATAAAATGTAACAATTATGCGGATAGATTAGAGAAACATTTAATCAAGTTCTCGGATATTAGCATCGATTCTAGATACTAGGATATATCTAGAAAAGATATAAGGCTAAGTAAGATTTGTAACCAAAACAATGTAATTTCTTTTCCTTAGTGCTATAAAATTTCCTTTTACCAAAAAATAAAATAAAAATAAAAATGAAACCTAACATAGGGACTTCACATCTCACTAGTTACTAATACAAAGAAAAGAGGTATTTTGGTTGGTCTTTTGGTTGGTCGTGATATTATTAATAGGACCTTCAATATCAACTATCACTTCATATAACGTGATAACGTGATATTTTGGTTGGTATAACGTGATATTATTAATAGGACCTTCAATATCAACTATCACTTCATATATATAAGGGTAAAAATATACATTAAATTAATATTTACATATTTACAGAAATGTCATTGTTCTAAAAATATATCAAAATTCTACAAAACTTGATATCTTTCAAAATTCTGAAAAAATTGTTCTGATAAGACAGTTTCTATTGTGGATATGGTGGTGGAAGGAAGGCTTTCTTACAAGGCTAGAAGAAACTTGTCAGTCCAAGAGCAGGTGGAATGGGATCTATTATGTAATGAATTAGGACCAGTCCCAGATTTTGTTGAAGATGATAGTACTATAGCCATCTTTGGTTCTGATTTCTCAGTTAAAAGGTGTTATGAAGTGCTAATGCAGGATGTTGGTTTTTGTGTTTTTGAGAAGTTCATGTGGCAAAAAGGTATCCCTCCTAAGGTGAGTTTCATGCTATGGGAAAATTTTCACAATTCTCTTCCTACATTGAGTATGTCAAAGCATAGAGGGATCCATATTCAAAGTGATATATGTGGTTTGTGTAAGAAGGAAGTGGAGATAGATGATCATATTTGGCTTCATTGTATTAAGGATTTGAAGATGCAGTGGGTGCATCCTGCTACTGTGTTACAACATTTTCAAACTTGGTGTGGACTGGGTTTGAAAGGCAGATGCAACAAAGTCACTAAGAAGCTGAGCTATACAATCTTTTGGAACTTATGCAATGAAAGGAATAACAGGACGTTTGGGGGAAGAAGCAGAACTGTGGATGAGATGTTTTTGTTGATTAAACAAACTCTCATTCTTTGGTTTTTTGACAGAGAAGTATTTAGAGATTTCAGTGTAACTCAAATACTGTTTCACTGGGACACTATTCTGCATTTGTAATATAGTGTCCTGATTTTGTACATTTTATTTTTAATATAACCTTCTCTTTAAATTTTATTTTACTAAAAAAAAATCATTGTTATCAAATTTGGTGTTGTTAAAAGAGTAAAATTCAAGCATATGCTTTGCACATGTGGTTTCACTAGTTCCAATAGAGGGGCTTCTAATATACAAAAACGGTCATCCGTTAGTAATTTCAAAAATCCCTTGTCTAAATATTTTTGTAATGGCTAAACTGCCTTTATTTAGTTAGTGTTAATAATCTAATTAGCTAATGATTAGATTAATGGGTTTCTTTTATGCTTAATGAGTAATTAAATCATCTTAAGGCCAAGCACTATGGTGTCCCTTTTACCTACCCTATCCCTCATATGTAAGGAAAAATTCAAATTAGCAACCACTATGGTCTCCCATATTGAAAAAGTGGGGTACAACAACCTCACCCAATATTTCGCTTAGCAATCTATATGGACTAACTCCAATATACTTTTAAGAAAATCAACTAGACAGTCAGACTCGATGTTAATAAAAAGTATATCAAAGAGTTATATCTTAATTTCTCAATTCAATACTTACTCAAGCAAATAGAAATCTGCGAGTCTAATTGAAAACAAGAGAAATTAACTTGAACGGTACCAAATACCAATGTTCAAGGATCAATCAATTTCAATCAACAACCAAAGGTTGGATTTACCAATTGATCGATTCAACGCACAACCTGTGATATTTCAATTATATAAAAAAATATAATGCGGAAAAGAAATAACACAGACACCAAAAGTTTTGTTAACGAGGAAACCACAAATGCATAAAAACCCCGGGACCTAGTCCAGATTGAACACCCACTATATTAAGTCGCTACAGACACCAGCCTACTACAAACTAACTTCGGTTTGGACTATAGTTGAACCCCAATCAATCTCACACTGATCCAAGGTACAGTTGCGCTCCTTACGTTTCTGATCCCAACAGGATACTACGTACTTGATTCCATTAGATGATCTCACCCACAACTAAGAGTTGCTACGACCCAAAGTCGAAGACTTTAATGAACAAATTTGTATCACACAAAAAAGTCTACAGTAATAGATAAATCTGTCTCCCACAGAAATACCTATGAGTTTTGTTCCGTCTTTTGATAAATCAAGGTGAACAAGAACCAATTGATATAACAGACTTATATTCCCGAAGAACAACCTAGAAATATCAACCACCTCACAATAATCTTAATCGACTAGCAAAACAAGATATTGTGGAATCACAAACGATGAGACGAAGATGTTTGTGACTACTTTTATATCTTGCCTATCGGAGAAATTAATCTCAAGCCAATCCTTACGATTGTACTCAAATACGATAGAAATACCAAGATCAGATCACACAACTATATAGAAGAAAGTCGGGTATGGCTTCACAATCCCAATGAAGTCTTTACGTCGTTAACCTACAAGGTCTCGATAGAAACCTAAGGTTAAAGGATAATAGACTCTAGCTTACAACTAGTATCACACAGGAGGTGTGGGGAATAGGTTTCCCAGTTGTTAGAGTTCTCATTTATATAGTCTTCAAATCAGGGTCTGCAATCTAAGTTACCTTGGTAACTGTTGATGATGGATTTTCATTTAAGGCTAAATTTGTAAAGGCCAAAATTATGCGCTAACATCTTGCAAAAGATAAAGCCATTGATAAGTGATGAATACTTCTTCACTTTACTAATTCACCTAGAATGAAGCATGTGACAACAATCCCGGTATTCTGTGAATTAAATACACAAAATTCATCCAGGTTGGAGCATGTAACAACAATCCTATATACCATGTGAATTTACAACATTATTAATTAATGCATGACTGGCCTTGTATTTCATGTACTCATTACCGGTGCGACATGACGACTGAGTGTTGTTCTCAGCAGAGCAACACGAACCTCCAAGTATTAATAATGAAACATGTACGGAATACCCTTACAGGCTACAACTCTCGGTGTGTTATACTAGCCCGATTGAGCATATTTGAATCTCGACTGACCATATCAGTCTCAGAAACGATCACGACCATCCAAATTTACCAGCATGATTGGATGGCTTAGATTAAATCCATGACCCCAAGTAGGTATTGGAATATTCACCACCAACCCGACGCGGGCCCCACATGGTCGGCCTCCCCAAAAACGGTGGCATAGTTTGCCAAACCGTCCAAACCAAAGTAGTATGGATGGAAAACCCTAAATTAGGGATTGCGGCACATTACATGTATCGCAAAATAGTCTCAACCATCCATCTTCGCAGGCATAGATGGAGGGTGTAGATGTAGATTCAAAGGGCCCGGAATATGTCAACACAAACACCATGGGCCCGCCTACATACCTGACTGATCAGTCAGGACCAACTATGGTTGGTCGTCTTGATTCGTGCGTCCCAAACTGGGTATGACACATGGCCGGCAAAACCTGATTAGGGTTTGTGTCGCGATCACGAGCGTCCCTTTTCTCCTGCTCGGATGAATGGTCCAGGAATAGACTAAGCAGGTCCGGTAAGTATCAACATGATCACTGCGGGCGTACCTATATCCACACCCGATCGTCCAATACCGAACTTGGCTGTACACCTCGATTCGCACGCCCAAGCTAGGCGTGATCACACTTCCCAACCACAAACTGATCTCGACCGCTCAAGTTTGCCGGACAAAGCGAGTGGCTTAGATCACATTTCTATGGGACAATGAAGTACAGGAGCGTACACCATCCCACCGTATGCACGCCGGACTGATCGTCCAATACCGACCAGGCTTGGTCGTTTTGAAACGCGCGCCCGAAGTGGGCATGATGCGCGCCTTTTGCGGCACCAGATTTCTGTTGCAAATCGATCTCAACCGCTCTTCTTTACCGGTAAACTTGAGTGGCCTAGATCACACCTTCGTGGGATAGTGAAGTATAAACATGGACACCAGCATGTCGTCTACACACATGCATGATCGGTCCTCTATAAAGCACTTCCCATGCTTGGATTCGACCAAGCTGAAAGAAGGAACTTGCGTACCCCTTAAACCCTAATCCGACGGTCGCAGATGAGGGTTGCAAGTCATCTCGTCCGTCCAACTTTGCCAGCCTGTATGGACAACCTAAGACATGAGTTAGGTTATCAATGAGGCGTCACCACAATCACCGCCCACCACTCTTCCACATGGAGTGATCGGTCAAGTCAAGGCTTGCTTGTATAGCCTCCAAACGATCACTCGAAGATGGCTGGACATGATGCTATTTTAAGATGCTTAAATTCGTGACTTACTCCGGTAAGCCTTAAAAACATCGATGCTTCATACATGCTAAATGTACTTGATGCAGTACCTGCATAGAATACACACGATATTTCACAAGTATCGACTTCCTAAATAACTTAGTTATTTAATCTAGCATTACATGCTACTTTCTATGGGTCCCACGATCCACACACTCGAGACATCAATCATGTCATAAACTTGGGGATACATACTGGGGTATTGGTCTGGCGGTTTACAGCGTGCAGCGTGCAACGCGCCATCACAAAAACGTGTCAGGAAGTCATGGACGATTAGAGATGACAGGAGAAGTGGGCAAGACTGGTCGTGTAACACCAACACACAACTCCACTACTCCATCACTACACTTCCTCCACTTCCCACGAGAGACGTGAATAAGGATCAAATGACTTGTATAAATAGGTTCTCCTCCCTATTTCCAAACAACAGAACAAGTCAAGACAACAGAGGCAAGTGTTGATACAATTGTATTCAAACACCGGAACTGATAGCTTACATCCTGCAAGCCAGTTCAGCTTTCTGATACAAGTCATACATAGCCAACACCTTCACAATCTCAACACCTTCTTCGCTTCCCTCCCTAAGATCAACCCCATCTCCTTCACTTTGTGACCGAAACAAGTCCGGAACGGCCATTTCTTGGTTTAGGACGGATTTGCACAGATTGATTTCTCGAATCTACAAGCACTTCCGTGCAGTGCATTTGTTTAAGGTTTAGACTCATTTCTCATCCACACACCCCAAATTACCAAAACCGGCAGAAATAGTTTTCACCCATAAATAATTGGCGACCACGGTGGGAGGTTAATCTCTCGGTTGTAAAGTCAATTACTTCGAAATCCGATTCAATTTCATCAATTTCAAAAGGGTGGATCTTAGAACCAATTCGATCAACAATTCATTTCAAGATGGTGGAACTCAGGTTTGGATCAGCAATCAATTTTGATGGAGCTAGTGTGGATAACACTCCTGGTGTCGATGTACCTGTCAGTGGAGCTACCGTGGTCAACACATCTCGAGGAGCCGTCACTTCTATCCCCAACACTAGCGGAGCAGAAGACATTCCAGTAGGTGTAATGCCTCCCATCACCAGAGCCAGAGCAGCCGCGAATCCCGGCATCTCCTCAAGTGTAACGCCTCAAGTGATCACCAGAGCAACAACTTTCACTCCTTCATCAGGACGAGGAGCCGGAGGAACGAGAGGAGGACCACCGTCCATTACCATTGCAGACTTGATGGAGAAACATGAAGTTCTTACTAAGACTCAAACGGATATGGCCGCAACTCAGAAAGAGGTACTCACTTTCCTTAAGACCTTAACTGAACGATTGCCACAAGATTTACGGCAATCCTTGGAGCCAACAAGAGATGCCTTCAATGCACCCGGAGCAGGCGTTTCCACTCAGACCCACATGAGTGAAGAAGCTCGTGTTGCTCCTGAACGCCCAAGAGAGAGGGACCAACCATCCAACTTCATCACACGTGAGGACCTGGAACGACTTCTCCAAAGACGAGGCAAAGGAAATCTGATGGATGCACACCAACATCAGCCGCCGTACCCTCAAGATATGCAACGGATCCCTCTTCCAAGAGGATACACCTCTCCTCAGTTCTCCCTCTACGATGGCACTGGTAACGCTCGTGAACACGTTTCTCGATTTTTAGAATCCTTGGGGGAGCACGAGTACAATCATGTTCTCCGCCTGAAAGAGTTCTCTAAATCACTTACGGGAAGGGCGTACACCTGGTATAACAACATCACACCTGACAGCATATCCAATTTGGGCGAGATGGTCGGTGCTTTCTATAGGAAATATTTCTTCGTATCTGAGCAGATCAATTTTCAGATCTAGGGAGAGTCTCTCAGCGGAACAACGAGCATCCGAACGACTTCGTTAAGAGGTTCAGAACTCAAGCACTAGATTGTCATGATCCGAACATCACTGAACGTCAGCTGGTGGAGTTGTGCATCAACGGGATGATACCCATATACCGCGCTTTACTAGAGAATATGGGCTTTCAGACATTCTCCGAACTCCATGAAGCTGCCAAACGTTCATCCAAAACTGCCCCAGCGTTGCTAGAGAGAACCAGGGTTGTTCGAAACGAAGATCCACGTGAGAGCCGGGGAAGCAGGTGTCTCACAAATAAACAATACAACACTGGTCCTTCTGTGAGCGTGGTAGGCGAAGGAAGAAAAAGGAAAGCTTCAACAACGGAACAACAACCCAAGCGTACGGCTCTAGCACACATGAATTCTTCTCAAAAGTGAACGGGAAAGGATCCTGCACAATACACCAAAGATACAGGTTTCCCATTCCCTATGAATGAAGTCGTGGAACTCTTGGAGGCATGGATTCAAGACGATGCCGTCAAGCTGCCTCCTATCAGACGTCCACCACCTGAGAAAGATATGGCGGATCCCAAGTACTGTCGCTACCATAGGTTCGTTTACCTTCCAACCAAAAAGGCTGAAACAAATCTTCAGAGAAAAGATAGATACGGGAACTCCAGCTTGGAAATGAAGGTGTTCGTAGAGATCCTCTTCCTGTCAGGAACTGCATGGTTTATGGGGATTCCGTTCGCAAGACTGTACAATCTATGATGGAACATTTATACGAGGTCTTGTACTTCTCCAAAGTACAACGACAAGACATATTTGCAGCCCTCAACCGCGTTGTCTCAGGCAGGCGCTTGTATCTGGAAGAGGAAGCGGTCTCGAAACCCCAGTCCTTAGTGGAAGATGCAAGAAAAGGAAATTGGGGACTCTTAACCGTTGCTCGTTTGGGGGATTTCGAGTTCGATAACACATTGATCGATACGGCCTCTGAATTCAACATCATTACCCTCCAGACCTTAAAAACAGCAAAGAATTCAAAATAGGGGGCCACTCGCAACCCAACTATGATTAAGACTCCAGAAGGAGAACTCAGAGATGCATATGGATAGATTGATATTGAAGTAAAATTGGGTGATGCCTCGACACAAGCAAAGTTCTACATAGTCAGAGAGCATCCGAATTACGACATGATCCTAGGACGCTCTTGGGTACACGACAACAAGACAACACTGGGAGTTTGCCCTCTACCAGCTACGACACCTGAAAGGATCTCTAACAAGCCGTCTGGACCTGAAGACTATCCGTTGCCGCACCTGCAGCTTGCCAATGTGACACAACTTCCTGGAGAGAGCCCATCAGCATACATTAAGAGGTTCCTAGCTCAAGTAAGTCTCATCATGACCGGTTGTCAGCCGAGCAAAAATAATTTCACTTTCTTACTCACTAAATATAAATAAAGTACAAGGTTAGGAAGAGTTCGTTTCCACAGAGAGGCAATTGTTGTTATGCGATTTTCAGTTTCTAAGGTAACCAAGGGGGGATTTCTGTTGTTTTAGCGAAATACTAAAGTAGGAATAAAATAAAGCAAAGCAAATAATTGGGATAATCAATAGAGAGAAGATATTGGTCACGGGATAGTATCATTCACAAACATGTATTTTCATCAACGATTAGAATTGGTATTTTAATCTCTCATTTACTAAAAGTCCTAGGATACCTTGATCGCAAGTATATCCCGCTAATTCCATGATTTCAACACAACCACATTAAAAGATGCATATGTAAATTCTTCCTAGAAATCAACCTAACGTGTAAAAGCACAATCAAGTTTAACTCCCTAAAAGCAATAAGTTCTATGGAATAAGACTAATCAATGCAAACAAACGTGTAAAAGCACTAATCCGTTTTAACAAAAGTTATGATTCACTTGTGACTAGTAGGATATATCACTACAAGCACTACCCACAATTATGCTACTTAGAATCAGAGATAAACAACTTTTTCGTATTGAAAACCCTAATCTAGCAATAAGGATGAAGACAAACTCAATCGATTCCGGACTCGACTAAACAAGCATTCAAACTATATAACACTATTAATTGTGAATCACAAACAATAAATTATTGAGACAAAACTAATTCATAGATTCAAATAACATGTTGAGAAATCAACTTTATCCTATAACCAATAATATGTGTTTAGCTACTCATAGCTATGGAGTTCATCATAAAAATATTAATTGAATAGAAGAAGATGAACATAAGCAAACCCTAGTAGAATAGCCGCTTTCTCCAAAACTCCAAGTATATTACGTGATACCAAAGTTGTAGAAACTTTCTCCTTTTGTAGCTTTTCTCCAACTTCTAAAATTAGGTCTTCAAAGCCCAAAGTCCAATAATAAGATGTCCACCAAGCCCATATGTGAGGAATACCCATGTGAAAATATGTCTCAAAAGAGGTTGCCGGAAAATTGGTATTATGGCCGGAAATTGGCCGGAGGAGTGACCGGAAAGTGGCTCAGGTGACCGGCCAGTGATTCAAATCGGCCGGGTCAACTCAGTCAAGTCACTGAGTCAAACCGGGTCAAGCACCTAGTCAGATGACTCAACTCAGTGATGTCATCAGGTGAGTCAGGATCATGAGTCAGAACCGAGTCAGCTGTTCCGGTGAGCTAACTGGGCTGACTCGTCAGGCCATTGCACAGGCCAGAGCTGTGTTGCACCATCTTGATGCATTATTCATTTCAATCCCAGCCATAACGGCCTGCACACTTCTCAGCATCAGCAGCTTGCAATTCATATCATTTCAAAACCATCTAACACTATGCATAACTCCCCATCTGTAACTCTCTTGCAGCTTCATCCAACTCTGGCCAACTACATCCATTTTGAGCTTCAACTGCATTCTTACACCACAAGCACCAGTTCCCTGGGACCATCAATCCATTGCAATTTCAGTTCAATCTGATTCAATTCCATCAGCGAATGCAACTCGTACACTCCTAGCATAACCTGCAACAACCACCACTTCTCTGGCATACGACCAACTGCAATCTTTTCCATCTGCACTTGAGCCCTCAGCTCAGACCCATGGCAATCACCAAAACCACCTGTTAAAAGTCACCACCAACTTCAGTTCATTGTTACAACTCAAACAAACCCATAACTGCAATACCCATTCTTCCATGTCTGTAATATTCAACCACAGACTTGATCTCAATTGATGCATCTCATTATATCGCTTACCAATAGTACCAATCTCATTATAACCAACTCCCTGCCTGCTGCTTCAAGTTCCAGCAGCCATCTCCCGCTACATTAAACTGCAAACTCCATCCATCTCAATTACCAAAAACTCAATTTAAATCCTATCACCAGTTTCATCTCAAGCCATTTGCAGCTGCAGACACATTAACGCAATCACCACAATTCCATGGCACAACTAACCCTTGCCTGCAACAGCTGCAACCACCAACAAGTCCACCTTCAACCTCAAATTCTCCATCTGCTTCAATTCCTACTTCTCCCTGGATTGAAATGGAAGTAAACCCTAGTTCTGTTCTATTCGGCTTATCTTCTTTCTTCTGTCTCAGAGAGCTTCTTCTTGAACAACAACTTCAACCCAATCCTGTTGAACTCAGAACAGGTCACCAACATCAGCAGAAATCCATAATAACAGCCTAACCTTCTTTGTAACCTAACTCAATAATTCTGAGACACCCATCTCTTCAATCGACCATCAAACCCACTTAAACGCCCCAGAATCACAACAATATCATTTTCTTCTTTGATTCCACCAGTAACCTGAGCTCATTCTTCATCCATGGCATAATAGCAACGCCAGCATCTCCAAATCATCTCGAATCACTTCTTTGTTCTTCTCAATTGAAACCCATCTAACCACTTCTTCAAAATCTCTACTGAATCTTCGATTTACTCAAAACCCATAATTAGTTCTCACAAATTCGTTCCCCTGAGATTCAACCATCTTTTTAATCTCAACAGCAGCTAGCTCTCTTCTTCTCTCGATTTCCCAGCCGAAAACCCCCAATTAATCTTCATCGATCCATCAAAAACCCTTATTTCCATCTCCGGGTTGTTGAACACCAGCAGAACCGAATCCTTTCTCAACTCGCACCATTACGCTCAAATCCATCCTTGACAGTGACCACCAGATCCAACATCATAATTGTCACGATCTCAGCAGCGTCGCCTCTATTTTCCTTGCCTCTTCTGAATTTCAGACAAAATGATTGAGATGAATCACATTTCTCTCAATTTTAGGCCTTTGGTAGTAATGGAAAGGATACTTGCACCCCACTGTAGGATAAGGGCCACCTGAATATATTTGGGCTGTCAGTTCTGTGGAACTGACAGTACATTCTTCACCTCTTTCTTATGTAACCTATCTCGCTCCATGTATCTCTCCTGTGAATTGATCCTTTTTTTCTTTTCGCTCTAAATGGACTTTTTCTTCTTCTTTCGCTCCGAATGACTCCGAAGTACCTAAATACTCAAAAGTAAACATAAGAGATTCAATTCTCAAGGATAACAGCAAAGAAAGCATAAATACTAGATATAAAATTAGGTGTTTTACAACACCTATCAAATTCCCCCACACTTAGACTTTGCTAGTCCTCGAGCAAATTAAACAAAACAATTCTAAAACATACAAACAACTCCGTGTCGTCGAGGCTACGATCACATTTAGCACATATAACAAGCCTTTAAACCCCTAGGTGTCCCTAGTGGACGAGTTATAGTCTCGTGAGGGTTTACTAGAGATATACCCACAAAACCTACTTTTCCAACTTACTAGTTCTCCATAATAATAGCATCCAACGCGCTAAGAATACATAGAAATTCTGCACACTAGTCATAAGGAGTTAGACACATAAATGAACACAATCGCATCCTTAAAAGTTGAGAGAGAAATAACCATCCCTTCTCGAAAGAAATTCGGGTTCGGAGTGATCAAAAGTCTCGACTCTGCCTCACAAGAAAGGGTTTTATGAAGTTGCTCTCAATAATAAACAACTCTTTATGGGTCACACATGTGTCCATGTAGGAGTGAAGAGAGAATCCCGTGACACGTTGAATGGTAGGAAGGCAAAACCCTCCGAATTGTTTTGAAAACCCACATCTTTTATTCATTTTGAAAACCCCTTTTTTTTTTCTCTGACGATCTCTAAGAAAGGAAATCAACCACTTAACGAAGGTGGGAATATGCTTACTTACCTCGTTATCCGTTCGGCGTGCAGTTAGCACCACTCTCACAACATCCATAGAAACGTCTTCGGTCTTCACTCGGTGTCTTCATCTTCGTTTTTGGTCTTCAACTCTTGATGATAAAATCTTGAACTTCGTAGAATCTTGACAATGTGATTCTTTCCTCTAATTCCTTGTTGCTTGTAACTTCTTTGTAGATATTCCTTCTTCCATTGGCTTTATTGAAAGAATACAGAACCAAAAACGAACTATACAAACCCAAAATATGATACAATGAATTTTTCTTGTCTTTTTTTTTTTTTTTTTTTTTTTTTTTTTTTTGTTAATATGAGACAAGAAAAATAAAACAAATACACAATTAAAACAAAACAATAAAACTAGTAATGAACCTAAAGAAATTTTCTCTTGTCTTTTTTTTTTTTTTTCAATTTCAATTTTTTTTTTTTTGAGACAAGAGAAAATGAAATACAAATAAACAAATATAAATAAAGATAAAATAAAAATGCAAGTACAAAGGCCATGGTGTAAGTACTTTACCGCTTGATTCTTCACAACTTGTATGTCTTGATATCATAAACTTCTCGAACTCTCATCTTGATAATCTTCGCTCTTGTACATAAAGTCTTCAACTTGTAAAAATTCTGCTCCTTATCTTGTTGCTTTACTTGAATCTGAAATATGCTCATTTCTGTACTGTTGCTTGTAAACCTTGAACGTCTTCAACTTTCCTTCGAATTTGTGATACTCCTCTTGTTGATGATGATGGTGTTTCTATGGACCTGTCGGTGTAGAGAGAGATAAGGTGGATGGTGCTAACTGCGAACAAGATTACAAGTGGTATGTAAGTTAGCAATTCGATGTCACCATCATGATTGACAAAATAACACTCAAGAGATCAAAGTAGTGCTTCTATTGGTGTGAGGTTGGGTAGCTCACCATTATACCCGGAATCTACGTACGGTGACACACACTCTAAAAGCACAAATTTAGACATGTACAAATAATTGAAGGTCGGTGCCTCTCATGATGTAACATGGGTAGTCTCCACTATAGGGGATCACTACTCTAATACCGAATTCAGTCTGCACCTTGTTTGCCACTGGCATGGTTAAATCCAACTTTAACTCTCATACAATTAAGAAACCCGATCATGTTCTCTGTCATCTCTAAGTTCAGTCACTCTTATGAGAATCTCGATGTAATCTTAGCGACATGTATACTATGTGACTCTAAACTAACTACAAGTTGGAGTTTTTTATTCACTAATTTACACAAAAGTTGAAAATTTCATGAAATTTTTACAATGCAAATGCTTAACCACTCCCCCACACTTAAACTTTACATTGTCCTCAATGTAAATTGAATCGTCCAAAGTAAGTCAAGGTGGGAAATTCTAACATGAATGTGACAAGAAATCAGAAAAAATAAAAACAAGACAAGAAAAAACTAAAAACAAGACAAGAATTACTCATCCGATGGGTTGCCTCCCATTTAGCGCTTGGTTTAAAGTCGTCAGCCCGACTATCTCCTTGCTTTCTATGACTCCTCCATAGGGAGTACATCCACAAAGTTAACTCCTTCCACCACTTCTCATAATATGGTTTCAACCGGTGCCCATTAACTTTAAGTTCTTTCCCTGTAGCTATGCTACGAATTTCCATTGCACCATGAGAAAACACATTAGTAACAATAAAAGGTCCAATCCAACGTGACCTTAATTTACCCTAAATAAATGCAAGCGAGAATTAAACAAAAGCACTTTTTGCCCAATGCAAAATTGTTTCCTAGAAATCATGTTATCATGAAATGCTTTCGTCTTTTCCTTATAAATGCGTGAGCTTTCAAATGCATCATTGCGAAGCTCCTCTAGCTCTTGGAGTTGTAACTTCCTTTGCTTTCCAGCCCCATCCATCTCCATATTGCATTGCTTAATAGCCCAAAACGCCTTATGCTCAATTTCAACGGGTAAATGACAAGGTTTACCATACACAAGCCTAAAGGGAGAAATCCCGATAGGTGTCTTGTATGCGGTTCTATAAGCCCACAAAGCATCATTAAGTCGCATGCTCCAATCTTTCCTTGTTGGATTCACCGTCTTCTTTAGAATGGATTTCACCTCTCGGTTAGAAACCTCGGCTTGTCTATTTGTTTGGGGATGATAAGGTGTTGCAATCTTGTGCGACACATTGTACTTCTTCAACAAGCTTTGTAAAATCCTGTTTTTGAAGTGAGAACCCCCATCGCTAATTATGGCTCTTGGAATTCCAAACCTTGCAAAAATATTAGCTTGCACAAAATCTGAAACCACTTTAGAATCATTAGTTGGGGTGGCCTTAGCTTCCATCCATTTCGAGACATAATCAACAACAACTAAGATATAAAAATTCCCATGGGAGTTGACAAAAGGACACATAAAATAAATACCCCATACATCAAAAACTTCAATAAATTGAATAAAAGTTTGTGGCATTTGATTTCGGGCACCTAGATTGCCTGTTCTTTGGCACCTATCACAAGTTGTACAAAATATATATGCATCCTTAAACAAGGTTGGCCAATAGAAACCGCTTTCAAGTACCTTGTGAGCGGTTCTCTTACTCCCAAAATGTCCTCCGCAAGCATAAGAGTGACAAAAAGACATGATAGAATTAAATTCAGATTCGGGAACGCACCTTCGTATTACTTGGTCACTACCATGTTTCCACAAGTATGGATCATCCCATATGTATTGGTTTCCCAACTTCTTAAGTTTGTCCCTCTCAGCACGAGACAAGTTCTTTGGGATTTGTTTAGATACCAAGTAATTGACAATATCGGCATACCATGGTTCTCCAAAGGCAATTGAGAATAGTTGCTCATCCGGGAAACTTTCACGCAATGGGATAGCTTCCTTGTCCACAGAAAGACGGCTCAAGTGATCCGCAACGGTGTTCTCAATTCCTTTCTTGTCCTTGATTTCAATATCAAACTCTTGCAAGAGTAAAATCCATCGTATGAGCCTCGGTTTCGCCTCTTTCTTCATTAGCAAGTACTTAAGTGCTGCATGATCAGAAAAGACAACAACTTTTGTACCAATTAGATAAGAGCGGAACTTTTCCAAAGCAAAAATAATGGCTAACAACTCTTTTTCAGTGGTTGTGTAGTTTTGTTGGGCCTCATTTAACGTTCTAGAAGCATAATAAATAGCATGAGGAATCTTCCCCACACGTTGCCCAAGCACCGCACCAACCGCATAGTCACTTGCATCACACATGAGCTCAAAAGGTTTGCTCCAATCCGGTGGTTTAATGATAGGGGCTGAAATCAAAAGTTCTTTCAAACGATTGAATGCCGCCACACACTTCTCATCAAAGTTAAAAACCACATCTTTTTGCAATAAGTTGCAAAGTGGTGATGCTATCTTGGAAAAATCCTTGATAAATCTACGATAAAAACCTGCATGACCAAGAAAAGAGCGTATCTCCCTCACCGTAGTGGGAGTTAAAGCACGAATAAGGTCTATCTTAGATTTATCAACTTTCAAGCCCTTAGAAGATATTATATGGCCTAAAACTATGCCATGAGTTACCATGAAATGGCACTTCTCCCAATTCAGCACAAGATTTGTTTCAACACATTGTTCAAGGATTAGAGACAAATTGTTCAAGACAAATTGTTCAAGCAAAGGTCAAATGAATCACCAAAGACACTAAAATCGTCCATGAACACTCCATTTGATTATGTTTTCATTCAAGGTTAGATTTGTAAAAACATATTCATCTTGTAAAAGATAAAGCCATTTATAAGATACTTACCATACACCTTTGAAAGGTATTTCCGTACTCATTATCAGTGAGTGTTACTCTTATAGAGTAACATGAACCTCAAAGCCAAAAGGCATCCTCCAAGCACTATAATGAAACCATATAAGCAAAAGTACCGAATTAGGACAAGTGAAAGTAGTTTTGATTGGATGACCACAGATCAATTCCATCACCCTAAGATGGTATGGAATACCTTAGCTTGCCGGATATGATTCGATCGCTATAACTCCACAAGCATGATTGGATGACTCAATTCCATCACCCTAAGATTATAACCGATCGAATAGCCATCCATCACCCCCAAGGAAATACACACAACCGACAATAGTAAGAGTGTCCATATTACATGTGCCGCAAAACGTAAATGTTCAAGCATTTGATCAATAAATGGGTTAAAGGAAAGTGGTCGCGCGGCTTTGAAAGCCAAAATTAGGGTTCAAGACATCGCGCGTTCTTCTCCGGCACGAATGGAGGGTGGATTGAGCAATTCACACCAGCATGACCACCGTGGGCCCATCTACCTTCACGCGGTCGGCCAAGGCACATCATTCCCGGCCAATCAACACCTCCCAAATCCTAAACTGATCTCGACCGCCAACAACTTAGATCACGTTTTCATGGGATAATCGGGTATAGGTGTGAACACCAACCTACCACCTACACGGTGGTATGATCGACCAAGACCGACCAAGATGGGTCGTCTTGGGACAAAACTTGGGATGACACGCGGTTACCAATTCCTTTGCGGTATTCTTATCTCGACCACTTCAACTTCCCGGACGAATTGGGTGGCTTAGATCACGTTTCATGAGACGGTAAGACATAGGCATGAACGTCACCCTACCGTCTTCACGCCAAACCAACCGGCCAAGACCGACCAAGCTAGGTCGTCTTGGAAAATTATGGCACGCGGCTTCTTGCGGTATCAAACTTCCGGTCCTTTTGACGGTCAAATTGAGTGGCCTCGCGCTCTCATGAGGGAACGGAATACAGGCGCCTACACCATCATGCCGTCAACACGCATGTATGGTCGGTCCTTCAAAATCCTTCCCACTTGGTTTCGACCAGCTAAGAGTGATGCTTGCGCACCTCTTTAAAAACCCTAATTTCATCAACGGGCGGATGAGTGTCTCAATCATCATCTCATCCGTCCGACTTCACCAGCTTGGTTATACAACCCTGGTCAGGAGTTATTTGGTTAGTGAGCAGTCATTACACATCACTTTACCACACCGTAATGCAGTACCTGCATAAAATACACACGATACTGCACAAGTATCGACTTTCTGAATAACGCAGATTATTCAATTCAAAGATTACATGCTATCTTTCGTGGATCCACGATCCACATTCCGACATCAATCATGTCACAAACTGGGATATACTTCTGGGGTATTGGTCTGGCGGTTTACAGCGTGCAGCGTGCAACGCGCCATCACAAGAACGTGTTAGGGAGTCATGGACGGTTAGAGATGAACAGGAAAAGTGGGCAAGACTGGTCGTGTATTACCGACACACAACTCCACTACTCCATCATTCCACTACCTCCACTTCCCACGAGAAACGTGAATGAGGCTCAATGACTTGTATAAATAGGTTCTCCGCCCTATTTTCCAACAACAAGGAATATACAGGGACAGAACAACACAAGTTCAGTCGTCAACCCTATCTCCTTCACTTTGTGACCGAAACAAATGCGGAACGCCATTTTCTTGGTTTAGGCCGGACTTGCACAGTTGATCTCTCGAATCTACAAGCACTCACCGCTGCGCGGTGCATTTGTTGAAGGTTTAGATTCATTCTCATCCACACCCCAAATTACCAAATTCGGCAGGAGTAGTTTTCACCCATCAACAATTGGCGACCACAAATGGAGATTGATCTATCGGTTGCATAAAATTGAATCCTCAATTTTTCGGGCCATCTCGCAATGTATCCCAGGAAACTACGGGCGGTTGGATATCATTTTAGCTGAATGTTGGAGGATGTCTTGGCAAATCAAGCCAGGTATCACCGGGAGGCAAATGACATAAAGAAGACACAATTACAAGAAGGATGCATCCACTCAAGAAACGGTGAATCCTTAGCGGGGATCACACCTTTACTCGGGAGAAACAAAAAGAGCGCGTAATCGCAGGGGACTCAAAAGATGAACGGGGGGTCCAGTCGACGATGAGAATCCGAGACGACTCCACGGGAGAAGAGACTTGTCCGGAGCACTAATGTCCGCCATAAAGAAAGGGAGCCTCGACCTATGGAACCGTGTTAGAAGATTTATATCTCAAAACCCTCGCTGAAGCCCTAAGACTGTTCGACCCGCATCAACCTTTCAACTGAGTGAAGAAATGCTTGAGGAAGGAGAGATCAATCAAGGAATGCGTGAGTCTTGGGAACGTTCAATTCGATCACTCGGCGGTGACATTACGACACCTTCCACATCACTCGCCTAGGCAAGCGATCCACAGATATGATGACATCCGCAAGTCTTACAACTTCATCTCCTATTCCACATCAAGGCCACGGAGAGACATTGCAACGCCCGCTAACGGAAAAGCTAGACTCAAGGTACTTACATTTCCCCTTCCCGAGAAGAAGATCTGGAGCTACTAGAGACGTGGGTGCGAAATGGAGAGTTGAAGCTACCCCGGTACGGCGCCCAGAGACAAAATTGTTCAAGCAAAGGTCAAATGAATCACCAAAGACACTAAAATCGTCCATGAACACTCCGATTATGTTTTCAACATATTCTAAAAAGATACTTACCATACACCTTTGAAAGGTAGCTGGAGCATTGCACAAGCCAAAATGCATCCTTCTATAAGCAAAAGTACATGAAAGGACAAGTGAAAGTAGTTTTCTCTTGATCCTCGACCACTCCCCTTTGACGCTATCACAACGATTATAACCTTCCCATGCTTGGTTTCACATAGCCATCAAGGAAGCAATAGTAAGAGTGTCAGTCATTACACATCACTAAATGTTCAAGCATTTGATCAATAAATGGTAAAGGAAAGTGATCTTTTCTAGTAGTGGCATTCAATTTTCTATAATCAATACAAACCCTCCAATTTTCCAACAACAAGGTTTGCACACGAGTTGGGACAAGTTCATTCTTATCATTCTCCACCACCACCACACATTCCTCATCCACACCCCAAATTACCATTTCTTTGGTACTACTTTTTCTATAATCACAAGTTCATTCTTATCATTCCCCACCACCATCACACCTGATTTCTTTGGTACTACTTGTACCCACTTGCTATCGGATATGGGGTAGATAACACCCACTTCCAAAAGCTTGAGTATCTCCCTTTTCACCACTTCCATCATGGGAGGGTTCAAACGACGTTGCGCTTCCCTTGTAGGCTTTGCATCGTCCTCCAAACGTATTTTGTGCATACAAACGGCAGGGCTTATACCCTTGATATCGGCAATTGTCCATCCTATGGCCGTCTTGTACTTCCTTAGCACCCTTAGAAGTTTTTTGCTCCTGTAATTCACTAAGCTCGTTAGAAACAATCACATGTAACTTTTCATTATCACCCAAGTACAAGTACTTTAGGTGGTCGGGAAGAGGTTTCAATTCTAACTTTGGAGATTTAACAATTGAAGGTACAAGCTTTTCATCACTGCATGGTAAAGAAATAAAATATATATTATGAGTTTCCGGGCATCCTTGTAGTGAATTAAGATCACCAAGGGCTTCCTTGACTTCATTACCACACTCTACACCATTATCCATGGATGTAGTTAACACGGTTTCCAAAGCATCATCACCATTTAATTCAAACATTTGTTGTGCCAATGTATCCATAACATCAATGGAGAAACAAGAGTGGACATCACTAGGATATCTCATCGTCTCGAAAATGTTGAAACGTATTATTTCTCCATCAAACTCCATAGTTAGCGTTCCCTTGTCCACATCAATAATGGTTTTCGCCGTTTTCATGAAGGGACGCCCAAGTAGCAATGGAAGAGACGAGTCCGGTGACCCTTAATTCATCTCTAACACACAAAAGTCAGCTGGAAAGACAAGTTGATTAACCTGCACAAGAACATCCTCAACAATACCCATTGGGTAGACATTAGAGCGATCGGCTAATTACAATACAATTTCAGCCTTTTTAAGAGGACCAAGATCAAGTGAATTATACATCGATGCAGGCATAACATTAACGGATGCACCTAAATCCAACATAGCTTTGTTAAATGTTGTGTTACCAATTGTGACGGGAATGTCAAAACTACCGGGATCCTTGCACTTAAGTGGGAGTTTGTGTTGTAAGATTGCCGAAGCATTCTCCCCCACACTAAGCACTTCATTACCTTTGAGCCTTTGCTTATTGGTACACAAGTCCTTCAACACCTTTGCATACTTTGGAACTTGCTTGATCGCATCAATGAGTGGTATGTTCACATGGATCTTCTTTAGAACGTCTAAAATCTCCTTTTCTAGTTCCGCCTTCTTAGAACTTGCAAATCTGCGAGGGAAAGGTAGAGGAGGAACATAAGTAGAAACCGGAGTTTTAGAGTTAGGAATAGGTACCTCAGAAGTTTGGGGAGAATCCTCATTCTTCTCCTCCAAAACAGGTTCCTTTGGTGTTTCCACCTTGCCCGAATCAGTAACCTCGGGTTGCACAAGTTGTGTACCACTTCTCAACGTAATAGCATTGACACCCTCTTTTGGGTTAATAGGTTGAGAAGGGAGTTTCCCACTATTTTGTGCCTTCAATTGGTTCAACTCAATAGCCATGGAACCCATTTGTGTTTGCAACTCCTTAATAACACTCTTAGTTTCCTGCTGACTTTCTTTAAACATGGTGAAAATACCTTGCATCATTGTTTGAAGCTTTGAATCCATATCGGAACCTTGATTTTGCATTGATTGTTGTGCTTGTGGTTGCTGAAATTGTTGTTGTTGCGGTTGAAATTCACTCGGACGGTTGAAAGTAGGTTGTTGGATTGCACCTTGCTTGTTGGCATAGCTAAAATTGGGGTGATCTCTCCATCCCGGATTGTAAGTGTTGGAGTAGGGATCATACCGTCTTTGTTGATTTGGAAAGACCGCATTAGCTTGCTCATCTTCATAACATTGAGGAGAACTTGGTATAACCGCGGCTCCAACTTGTTGCCTCATTGCTGACATGTTACCCATTTGTTGACGAAGTTCCTCAACCTCGCTCACTTCATTCACTCTTCTTAGAAGCACATCCGAACCACGACTCAAGAATTGTTGTGAGTTCGCTGCCATGTTTTCAATCAACTCTCTAGCTTGTGCCACCGTCTTGTTCACTAGTGCACCGCCACCCGCAGCGTCAAGAAGATTCCTATCACTTGATTGGAGTCCTTCATAGAAGTATTGGATGATCATAGCATCACTGAATTGGTGGTGAGGGCAGCTTGCCACCAATCTCTTGTATCGTTCCCAACATTCATATAAGGATTCTCCCACATTTTTCTTCATCCCACAAATCTCCTTGCGAATTTGAGTATCCTTTGATGCAGGAAAATATCTCTCTAAAAAGAGTTTCTTCAGCCCATTCCATGTCGTGACACTTCCGGAAGGCAAATAGTACAACCAATCCTTAGCACTATCCATTAAGGAGAACCGAAAAACTTTCAACATTGCACCATCCGCCTCAACATCCGCTGGAAGCATGGCCATGACAATGGTGTGGAAGTCCATAAGATGCTTGTTTGGGTCTTCATTCACCATGCCATGGAACTTTGGTAATTCTCTAAGCAACTCCGGCTTGATCTCAAAAGTAGAGTTTGTTTGAATACACCCCTGTTGTGTATCAAGCCTATGAGAAGCCAAGTCCTTGAGTGTACGATTTGCATCACCCATTGCTTCTTCTTCTTCTTGCTGGAAAGTCACTTCTTCTACTTCCAACTCTTGTTCTTCCGTTGTGTCTTGACTTGGTTGGAGTATTGTGCCTCTTCGAGCAGCTATCCCGCACCTTGGATAATTCCAATCTTTAAAAGCCAAGGATTAGGTACCTGAAAACAATTCTCACAAACAAGTGAGAAACAAGACAAGAAAACAAAAGGCAAAGATAAAAGCAGAAATTATAAAAAGAAACTAAAAACTTAATAACAAGCCGTATGCCTCCCCGACAGTGGCGCAAAAATTTGACCGGTTGTTAGCCGAGCAAAAATAATTTCACTTTCTTACTCACTAAATATAAATGAAGTACAAGGTAAGGAAGAGTTCGTTTCCACAGAGAGGCAATTGTTGTTATGCGATTTTCAGTTTCTAAGGTAACCAAGGGGGGATTTCTGTTGTTTTAGCGAAATACTAAAGTAGAAATAAAATAAAGCAAAGCAAATAATTAGGATAATCAATAGAGAGAAGATATTGGTCACGGGATAGTATCATTCACAAACATGTATTTTCATCAACGATTAGAATTGGTATTTTAATCTCTCATTTACTAAAAGTCCTAGGATACCTTGATCGCAAGTATATCCCGCTAATTCCCTGATTTCATCACAACCACATTAAAAGATGCATATGTGAATTCTTCCTAGAAAGCAACCTAACGTGTAAAAGCACAATCAAGTTTAACTCCCTAAAAGAAATAAGTTCTATGGAATAAGACTAATCAATGCAAACGAACGTGTAAAAGCACTAATCCGTTTTAACAAAAGTTATGATTCACTTGTGACTAGTAGGATATATCACTACAAGCACTACCCACAATTATGCTACTTAGAATCAGGGATAAACAACTTTTTCGTATGAAAACCCTAATCTAGCAATAAGGATGAAGACAAACTCAATCGATTCCGGACTCGACTAAACAAGCATTCAAACTATATAACACTATTAATTGTGAATCACAAACAATAAATTATTGAGACAAACTAATTCATAGATTCAAATAACATGTTGAGAAATCAACTTTATCCTATAACCAATAATATGTGTTTATCTACTCATAGCTATGGAGTTCATCATAAAAATATTAATTGAATAGAAGAAGATGAACATAAGCAAACCCTAGTAGAATAGCCGCTTTCTCCAAAACTCCAAGTATATTACGTGATACCAAAGTTGTAGAAACTTTCTCCTTTTGTAGCTTTTCTCCAACTTCTAAAATTAGGTCTTCAAAGCCCAAAGTCCAATAATAAGATGTCCACCAAGCCCATATGTGAGGAATACCCATGTGAAAATATGTCTCAAAAGAGGTCGCCGGAAAATTGGTATTATGGCCGGAGGAGTGACCGGAAAGTGGCTCAGGTGACCGGCCAATGATTCAAATCGGCCGGGTCAACTCAGTCAAGTCACTGAGTCAAACCGGGTCAAGCACCTAGTCAGATGACTCAACTCAGTGATGTCAACAGGTGAGTCAGGATCATGAGTCAGAACCGAGTCAGCTGTTCCGGTGAGCTAACTGGGATGACTCGTCAGGCCATTGCACAGGCCAGAGCTGTGTTGCACCATCTTGATGCATTATTCATTTCAATCCCAGCCATAACGGCCTGCACACTTCTCAGCACCAGCAGCTTGCAATTCATATCATTTCAAAACCATCTAACACTATGCATAACTCCCCATCTGTAACTCTCTTGCAGCTTCATCCAACTCTGGCCAACTACATCCATTTTGAGCTTCAACTGCATTCTTACACCAAAAGCACCAGTTCCCTGGGACCATCAATCCATTGCAATTTCAGTTCAATCTGATTCAATTCCATCAGCGAATGCAACTCGTACACTCCTAGCATAACCTGCAACAACCACCACTTCTCTGGCATACGACCAACTGCAATCTTTTCCATCTGCACTTGAGCCCTCAGCTCAGACCCATGGCAATCACCAAAACCACCTGCTAAAAGTCACCACCAACTTCAGTTCATTGTTACAACTCAAACAAACCCATAACTGCAATACCCATTCTTCCATGCCTGTAATATTCAACCACAGACTTGATCTCAATTGCTGCATCTCATTCTATCGCTTACCAATAGTACCAATCTCATTATAACCAACTCCCTGCCTGCTGCTTCAAGCTCCAGCAGCCATCTCCTGCTACATTAAACTGCAAACTCCAGTCCATCTCAATTACCAAAAACTGCTTCAAGCTCCAGCTACAGACACATTAACGCAATCACCACAATTCCATGGCACAACTAACCCTTGCCTGCAACAGCTGCAACCACCAACAAGTCCACCTTCAACCTCAAATTCTCCATCTGCTCCAATTCCTACTTCTCCCTGGATTGAAATGGAAGTAAACCCTAGTTCTGTTCTATTCGGCTTATCTTCTTTCTTCTCGTCTCGAGAGAGCTTCTTCTTGAACAACAACTTCAACCCAATCCTGTTGAACTTCGAACAGTCACCAACATCAAAGAGAAATCCATAATAACAGCCCAACCTTCTTTGTAACCTAACTCAATAATTCTGAGACACCCATCTCTTCAATCGACCATCAAACCCACTTAAACGCCCCAGAATCACAGCAATATCATTTTCTTCTTTGATTCCACCAGTAACCTAAGATCCTTCTTCATCCATGGCATAATAGCAACGCCAGCATCTCCAAATCATCTCGAATCACTTCTTTGTTCTTCTCAATTGAAACCCATCTAACCACTTCTTCAAAATCTCTACCGAATCTTCGATTTACTCAAAACCCATAATTAGTTCTCACAAATTCGTTCCCCTGAGATTCAACCATCTCTCTAATCTCAACAGCAGCTAGCTCTCTTCTTCTCTCGATTTCCCAGCAGAAATCCCCCAATTAATCTTCATCGATCCATCAAAAACCCTTATTTCCATCTCCGGGTTGTTGAACACCAGCAGAACCGAATCCTTTCTCAACTCGCACCGTTACGCTCAAATCCATCCTTGACAGTGACCACCAAATCCAACATCATAATTGTCACGATCTCAGCAGCGTCGCCTCTATTTTCCTTGCCTCTTCTGAATTTCAGACAAAATGATTGAGATGAATCACATTTCTCTCAATTTTAGGCCTTTGGTAGTAATGGAAAGGATACTTGCACCCCACTATAGGATAAGGGCCACCTGAATATATTTGGCCTGTCAGTTCTGTGGAACTGACAGTACATTCTTCACCTCTTTCTTATGCAACCTATCTCGCTCCATGTATCTCTCTCTTGTGAATTGATCCTTTTGTTCTTTTCGCTCTAAATGGAATTTTTCTTCTTCTTTCGCTCCGAATGACTCCGAAGTACCTAAATACTCAAAAGTAAACATAAGAGATGCAATTCTCAAGGATAACAGCAAAGAAAGCATAAATACTAGATATAAAATTAGGTGTTTTACAACACCTATCACATCACACAACCCTTCTTGCAACCAATCACTCCTCACTCTGATAAGTCCTGGGGACTGGCTCCAACCAACAAACCAACCCCGGCTAGGAGATGTGAATGGGAATCCGACCCTTTCAAACGTTTTATCAAGAGCGTAGAGGCTGTCTTGGTCAAAGACGATAAGGCCAAGGTCCAAGTATCTGCACGCCCAAACCCATTTGGAATTGGAGACCTGGTGACGAAGACGACTGCATTCAAGGTTGGGAGCATGACGGTGAAAATGACCACTCCACCTGACTCACCCACCGAAAGAGAAGATGAACAATACCTGGTAGCATATGTTATCCTATGCGGATACTGCAAGCTCATTAACGCTGATAAACTAGAAGGTATAATAATTCACTCACAATGGCTCAAACCCTACCGAACTTAAGACGCTGTGCTACCATTTTCCAGCATCCTCCACACTTTAAAACGATGTGCTATTTTCTCCAGCTTGTTTCCTTTTACAATTTCATGTCATATTTGTAATTCCTCTAGAAAATGATTGCAATACTTGCATTCATAGCTAGGGTTTCAATTTTCAATTTTCAATTTTCAATATAATTGAAGCATTATTTCCATATGAGAACCTCTCTACCCCTAAAAACACAAAGTCCTGAGTCAGCCTAAATCAACCCACTAGAGCAAGGAAGGAAACCCTAAGCAAACATCTCATGGGAAGAAGAAAATAGAATGTGTGCACAAAAGGAAAACGATTTGAGCCATCTGCCCCAGCAAGACCAAGGAGATCTCAGTCAGGAGCACACACAGATGCAATCTTAACAAGGGGTTATAACATAAACTTTTATTCAAGGTAAGCAAACAGAAGAAAAGATCTTGAACTCAGCCGCCACTGAGTACAAGAAAGATATTCAAAAATTACGGGAATACACTTGAAAAGAGAAAAAGAAGCAAAGAGGTTTAGCCGTCAAGAAGAATGACCGCGCCTGCACCACTGTTGGGTCCTGGTTCAACGCCATCACCTATTACCGTTTCTCCCTTCGGAGCCTCAGCTTCCGCTTCAGATATTTCCACAGCAACGCTCTCCGTCCTAACAGCATCGACATGAGCAGCTTCCAAGTCTTCCTCAAAGCCCACAACAATATTAGGGTTTGCGTTTATTGCTTTCGAACACTCAGGTCCGTCTGTGTCAGAATCAAGGATTATCACACCGTCCTGGATTGGATAATCACGCCTATCTTCATCCGGAGGCCGTTTATGCTCCACTCTTCGCCTCTTTAATCGCGCTGCAAATCTCTCTGCCCTTGCGCTTACTGGTGCTCGCAACGCTTCCTCATGCCTCCACCGTTCTTCCATGTCGATCGCAGCTGAAAGGGCACATATGCGTCCCCTGGCAATACGCAGGTGCAGAATGGACATCCCCTGTATGGCACGACCGACTTCACGAAGTGGGAGGTCAATTTTAGCCATTACCTCTTCATGCGCATTAGTTTCAGGTTTGTCAACTTCAAAACTTTTTTCTGAAGAAGTTACAAAATGGTCATCGCCCGCTACTCCCATGATAAGCTGCAAAGAAGAAGAAGTTATGAGCACACAAAAATCAAGTCAATAGAATCCCAGGAGAAAAGGAGTCTCTACTTGCCGCATATAAAGGCTACCGATTCAAGATAACGATCAATGATGCTTATCGGATATATCTGAGGAAAGCTGTCGTGTAACGAAGGGGAGTGCACCTAGTCCAAGGGATAGGCCAAGCTCTGTCCAGATAGTGCGGAGGAAACCAAAGCGACTCGCCAGATCAAGTCCTGCTCCCTTCACCATCCTGATCAAGACCGACCAGTTCTGGGACGACACCTGACGATGTCGACATATGCGGTAAATGTATATTCACCTTAGCTTGGTCATTTCTGTATACAAACTTGTCACCATCTTATGCCTACCCCATAATAGCGTAACCATTATGTGCTAGGCATGGGACTTAATGTTGATGGTGGATTTTCATTTAAGGCTAAATTTGTAAAGGCCAAAATTATGCGCTAACATCTTGCAAAAGATAAAGCCATTGATAAGTGATGAATACTTCTTCACTTTACTAATTCACCTAGAATGGAGCATGTGACAACAATCCCGGTATTCTGTGAATTAAATACACAAAATTCATCCAGGTTGGAGCATGTAGCAACAATCCCATATACCTTGTGAATTTACAACATT
Source organism: Papaver armeniacum (assembly GCA_023531295.1). Lineage (NCBI taxonomy): Eukaryota > Viridiplantae > Streptophyta > Magnoliopsida > Ranunculales > Papaveraceae > Papaver > Papaver armeniacum. The sequence goes on along the minus strand of JAJJWW010003200.1, from coordinate 84,676 downwards.
ATTAATTAATGCATAACTGGCCTTGTATTTCCTGTACTCATTACCGGTGCGGCATGACGACTGAGTGTTGTTCTCAGCAGAGCAACATGAACCTCCAAGTATTAATAATGAAACATGTACGGAATACCCTTACATGCTACAACTCTCGGTGTGTTATACTAGCCCGATTGAGCATATTTGAATCTGGACTGACCATATCAGTCTCAGAAACGATCAAGACCATACAACTTCACCAGCATGATTGGATGGCTTAGATTAAATCCATGACCCCAAGAAGGTATTGGAATATTCACCACCAACCCGACGCGGGCCCCGCATGGTCGGCCTCCCCCAAAACGATGGCATAGTTTGCCAAACCGTCCAAACCAAAGCAGTATGGACGGAAAACCCTAAATTAGGGTTTGCGGCACATTACATGTATCGCAAAATAGTCTCAACCATCCATCTTCGCATGCATAGATTGTAGTTGCAGGAAATCCTACACTACACCCCTCACTAGAATTCACACAACTAATCCATTTGAAGATGAATAACTATGAATTTTATTGATTATTTTCTTGAAATGTTTACAAAGAAAGATAGAACAGAGATAAAGAAATTACAATCACTCCAAATTTTCTCTCTCCTAATGACTTGCTTAACAATTCAAAAAGAACTCTCTTCACAACAGACTTACTCAACCCTTTATATAGGGTAGTACACAGTGGATGACAGCTAAGCTGTCCTTTATTTTCGGGAATGACCTGCGAAGTATCGCAAGTGTACAAGTAAGCAATCTCGCGACACTCCTAAATCTCGCTAAATCTTCACACCTTTCTCATGTTCTGGCTGTCGTCATCCATTGCGTCATTTATATTATTTCCCTGCGACGTCTTCGCAATACTGTCGTTTATTAATCTCGCGAGATATTAATGTTGCGATATTCTGATCCTACATCTTGCCTCTTCTCATGTCTTCTCTGCGAAGGAGAGAATGTCATGAGAACCAATATTTTGAAATGCCGCAACAGCTCATCTTTATCTGTTTCAATCCCGTACTTTTACACGGAACTTATTACAGATGTTTCTTCTTCCATTCTTTTCTTGACACGTCTCTTTCAACCGTTTATTCTTGACCATTCATGTCCCATCTCGCATTAAATGCGTTTGTTTTCTCGAGGATTCTTCTCTCTATATATAGTTTTTCTTCCCCTTCTCTTCTTCTCTTTTATTTTCCCTCTGCAACTTTTCTTCAACTCTCTTCCTCCGCAATCTGCGCTTCTGCTACTGTAAATCTTTCCTTCCTTCTTTCTCTTGATCTTCAATTCTCTATTCATTCCCATACTCTAAAAATGGCTTCACTTGGTCGTATATATAAACCCCTTTTTAATGAAGCTCAAAAGAATTTTCAAGAGAAGGGCTTCACTCTATCAACCATTCCTGATCAAGAATCTTCATCTATACTTTCTGCAAAGTTGTTTTCTGATCATCAGTGTAATGATCAGAAAATCATAATCTCACTAGGTCAAATCCTCGCAGGCCTTCCCATTCCTCTCTACAATCCCGAGATGCCTTTATTTTATGAAATTCTTGCTCATGAGAAATTCTCGCGAGCTATTTATCAATTAAGCGGTGATTGCATCCGTCTAATGCTTGAATTCGCCAACTGTGGCGCTGGTAAGGGATCTTTGTATCCTGATGATGTCAAAGATCATAGATTCGCAAATTTGAAAATAGTCGCTGAGAAGTATACCGTAGAAAACTTTTTCGAGAATTATGAAGTAATAAATATGAGAAACGATAAATCTCGCTGGGGTGCTCGATTGAAGAGAAAAGATAATATTCCCAGTGATAAGCTGCTTATGCAAGATATTGACTGGCACTCGGGCAAAAATAATACTCCTCGTCATTCCAAAGATGAGAAGTGGTGGGTTGTTCCTTTATTTTTGAGCGGACCTTATATTGTAGGTTCTCATATATTCCCTGCGAATCTCGCAGACTATCGTCCTTGGGAATTCAAGTGGCCCGAGAAGGCAAAAGAGGTATATTTCCTTTTTCAGGTTTTCTTTGCGATATTTCCTTCCTCTTATATTTACTAAGCTTGCAAAATTTTCAGATTATCAAATTGAGAAAGAGTTATAAAAGACGTCCAAAAGCAAGTACTCTGGCGATACTCCGATCAATCACGGATGAAGTAAGAAATACTTTCTTTTGTTATTTTTAACAATATTGTTGCCTCTGTTTCTTATCTTCATTCGTGTGCGAAGGTTGGCGTTGAAGAAATTGACTTTCCTGAAGCTGCGAAGATTAAAGGCAAGAATAAAATCATTCCTCGCAAGGATAAATCTTCTGCTCCGTCTTCTAAAAAACGGAAAATCCAACCCTCTTCTCATTCTAGTTCCCAATCCAGCGAGAATTCTGACGAAGATGAAAATGAAATAGATACTTCTTTTGCAAAGAAGAATCATTCGGTCGAATCTGCTATGGCACAATTGTCTAGTATCTTCTCTGATTCTATGCAAGGATTGGGAGATGATCATTTATCTGCTACTTGCGAAGCTCTCGCTAATATTTGCGATGCCCCCCTGTTAGTGGATAATGATTCTTTTCGCGGAGTTTCCCAAACTATGACTCCCAGTTTCTTAAATGCACTCAATGCTTTGGTATGTTCATATTTCTTTATTTCTCTGTGATTTTGATTATAGACCTTATCTTAATAATTTCTTTATTTCCCTTTATAGTCTGGGAGATCTTCCTTTGTTGTTGCCTCATACCTCGAGAAAAGACGCGACAATCTTGAAAAGAAAAATCTTCAACTTAAAGAGAAGATCAAAGAACTAGAAATTGAAGTTGCGACATCTCGCAAAAAAGATGAAAAAATTCAACAGTTGGAAGTTGAGTCTACTTCCCAGAAGGATAAAATATCTACACTTCAAAGTGCTAATCAGCAACTTTACGGTATAACACCCTCCTTTTTTCTTCATTTCTACTTTGCCATTTATTTTTCTCTGCCTGACTTATCATTTTCGCAGACATTTATAATCTTTCTGACGAAGCCATCCTTCTCCACTCATTCCCTGAACCTATGGATGATGATGCACTTCTCGCTCATCTCAATGAATCCTTAAGTAGTTCTTCAAACAAGATTAATTCTCTCTCATTAAATGAACTTCGAACCAAATTTCATCTTTTAGAAATTGAACATAGATCTAGTTTAGGTTTAGCCAACCGATTTAAACAAATGTATCTTGACTCCCATGAAAAAACTAACACTTTAAGGGAGAAAATTAGTAGTCTTATAGATGACAAAGATCGCATTGCTAATAAAGGCGCACATACATTAGCAAAATTTCAAAAATCTCTTCTCGAAGTACAAATTGAACGAGATGCATCTCTTCACCAAAATGCCATACTTAATGAACGAGAAAATCAAATTCGTTCGCTTCTTGTTATAAATAATGACGATGAATTAGCTTGGGCTGCGAAGGTTCTAGATAATGCCAGAAATAACTTAGGTGTTGATGTTAGTCTTTATGCCGAGCATACTGCCTTGGTTAAAGATATGATTTCTGACAGAGAAGGTTGTTTATTATTCTTTTTTACTTTATTACTCCTTTTTTCTGTAGTATTGCTATTCAATTGTTAACTTATTGTCGCATGTTTGCAGAATCCGAGAAGAGATTTCAGACAAGGATTGAAGAACTTGAATCTGAAAAAGAGCAACTCGCAAAGGTCCTTTCTCTTCGCGACAACAAGTATTCCAAGTTGAAGAAACAACTGCAAGCTACAGTGGCGAATTTTAATAACGATGTTGTTCGTTTTCGCAATCAAACTATTGAGACAGTTTGCAATGATCACCACATTTCTCTTAGTTCATACCCTTGTCTTCTTGATGATATTCCTGAAAATATGCCTTTCTCAGACGTTTCTGATAGTGAAGCTAGCGAAGAAGAAGAGTCTGGCGAAAAGAATGACGGAATCGAAGAATCTGACAAAGAAGAAGAATCCACAGAGAAATAACCTCTTTTTCTTCTTTCGCTTCTTGTAATATCTGTATATATACCCTTTTAATCTTCCATTTCTGTAACCCCTTATCGTAAATTTCTTGGAATATGAATTCAACCTTTGTTTCCTTTACTTGCGCATATTAATCAAGCAATTCTTCTTTGTAATACAACTGACCAGCATTATGAATGCATAAATCTATCATATGGAAATGAATAACAAGATTTTATCCTATCCATTCCCATACTTGCCTCTGTTATTTATTTTCAAATGAGAGATTTGATCAGTTATCTTTGAATAACTTCTGAGTTTGGCCACTGTTGTTGGTAATAAATGAAGAAATATAATCACTCTCGCAAGCTTATTTGCTTCCTCAATTTTTTATGTGGCTTTACCTTTATTTATGTTGAAGTTCATCATTGCGACAAGATCGCAGGACATCTTCACAAATGAAGAAATCTATTGATCTTGCCTTATCATTGCTTGTGTGGTCTTATTTTGCCTTCCTAATTAAAGGTCTTATTTCGCCACCCCTCGTTGCGACAAAATCGCAGGACGTCTTTACATTTTCATGTAATGACCCATTGACCTTGTCTTATCATTTCTTAAGTATTTTTGCCTCTGCAGGATATTTTCCTTGCGACAATATGACAGGCTTAAATATTCCTGCGAATGTAAAACCCCATGACATTGTCGTCTTTGCGACGTGATCGCAGGACGTTTTTACATTTTCATGTAAAAACCCATTGATCTCGTCTTATCCTTGCGTTAGTATTATTGCCTCTTCAGGATCATCGCACAAATATGACAAGCCTAAATTTCCTTGCGAAAATAAAGCCTCATGATATTTGCGTCTTTTGACACTTCTCAGCTCCCTAATGGAGGGTGCCGCCCTTATCTTCTCCCTGGTTGCCCCTTCAAGGAGGCGTACATCGGCCATACAAGACTAGCTCCTCCCATCCGGTCTTAACAACCGAGTTGTTTTCGCATCTCTTATCCCTTATACCTATATGGTTTATGGTTACGAGACTGCACCCTAAAATGGAGTTTTCTTCGGGCCGAGTGCGGCATGTGCCAAGACTTGCCAAGAATGGCCGAGACACTTCAAATGCCCCGGCACTCTTGGCTCAACCATGTACCTCGGCGCCTTGAGCATACACTGACTCCTTGGAAGAGACCCTCGGGCGTCCAACCAGGGTATAACCTTATATATATAGTTGGAAATCCAAGGTATCTCTCCCGGATAGGCTTTCATGGGCCCCAAATCTCCATGACTCAGGTTCCAGGAGCGGTATAACCTTTTCCCTGAGCCATGTCAAGAGATACCCCCTTATATGACACACTTTAGGTCTTACATTTTCCTCTTGCGAAATATCATTCGCGAACTAGGGTGTACGCCATAAAGGTTCGTCCCATTCACTCACTCTTTCATTTTTGTTAATTCATTCAATCATTCATTTTTGGTTATCTCTTGTTATTTTGTTTGCGAAGCTATCGCACAATTTTGCTTTTTTTTGTTGTAATCTCATTTCAATTCTTCAATCAGATTTTCATACATTCTTGATAGCGAGATTCTCGCGCATTGCTTCTCCAACTATTATTTCTTTCTCTTACTCTTGATATGCCTTTGTCACTAATTTTGATGATAACGATTATTCATTTCTTACATCTTTTGCTCATGCTACTCTCTGCCTCTTCACCATTCAAACCTCTTAATGATTCCTTTTCATCATAATTTTCAACTGCCTTCATGCACTCACTTCGCAATATATCTTTTCCTCTTGCATCTATGGTATCCACCATCAACCTTTCTCTTCTTTGTTCATCTTTTATATTTTGCTTCCAGCCCTTCCTTTTTGCAGCTCTTTCCTCGCAACTCTCCACATCAACCTCATAGCATTTTTGTCCTTCCATCCAATCTCCCTTTATAATTCCAACACCACTAGGATGAGGAAACTTTATACACTGATGATATGTTAACGCTACACCCAGTATTTCATGCAACCATGGCCGTCCGATCAATGCATTATAAGGGTATTCCACATCAACTACACAGAACAAAACTTCAGTTGATAACCCTTGCAAGGGTATTCTCATATGAACTTCTCCTTTAGGCTTATTCGTTGTGCCATTGAAACCATATATTTTGTATGTCGAAGGTATCAAATCTTCATCCTTCCCTCCCATGGTTTTGTAAGTATGGTAAAAAAGAATGTTTACTGAGCTCCAAGTATCAATTAAGATTCTATTAATCGCCCAACAATTTTCTGCTTCATCATCTTCGCCATCAACAGGTTTTGGATTAATTTCCAATTTTACAACAAATGGGATATCATGTATCTCTCTGCCTTCAGGTATCTCTTCTGCAGAGAAAGAAACAATCTGCAATTGCCACTCTTTTAACTGCGATGTCCTCGCAATGTTCATTACCTCTCTATCATCAGCATCCCTCGCAAAAACCCTATTGAGTACATTATCATGAAAATCTTCAATTGTGCGGTACGAATGTACAATGGAGTTGCAAAACAAATTTTTAGCTTTCGCTCCAACTTCTATTACAAATGTTTCTTTCCCCTTTGCTGAGTTTGTCCTATGCATCTCTGGTGGTGGTGGCAACGGTTGAATTTTCTCTTCACTTTTTAGAAAATGATTCAGCTTTCCTTGGTCAATCATCCTGAGGATGATTCTTTTTATGTTTCTGCAGTCATTTGTTAGATGTCCATGAAAGTGGTGGTAAGAACAGAATTCGTGACTTCTATCCCCTGGTGGCGGTTCATTCCCCATGTTCCATGGTGCGGGTATGTTTTCCATCAAGAGTATAGCTTCCCATATTTTTTCCACACTAGTATTTAGTGGTGGCATTTTGATTTCTTCCCATACTACTCTGTGACTTCGCTGCCCTCCATGATAACTCTGCCTTCGACCTCCATAAGTTTCTTGCGGATGATCAAGTCTTTGGATCTTGTTATTTCCACCACGGTTGTAGTAGTTCCTTTATCTTTCAAATTCTTCCTGGTCACAACTTCCCATGGCCACTAACTTTGGCTGTCCATAATCTATCATCCCTTCTTGTCGCCCTTGTGAAGTGCTCGCTACTATGTTTATCAATTTGGGTAATAAGCTTGCATTCGCAGAATTGAACTTGTATTCGCAACTGGGTATGATTCCATCTCATTTTGCCTTTCCTCCAAAGCAATATATTCTTCCTGAAGTTCTCGCAACTCAGTCATTGTGATTGTATTCTTGACTCTAAAGATTTGAATATATAACAAATTGGTTGCGAACATAGCATTTATGAATGATAGAATGAGATATCTTTCATCCACCCTTCCAGCCATTTCGCTACACATTGTCTTCCATCTCACAGTTAAATGTTTCAAACTTTCGTCAACTCTTTGTTTCATCCCGAATACATCTTCAATACCTGGTCGCGAAGAGTTGTTACTTATATATGCCCCTAATAATATAGCTTGTAAATGGTTGAATGACATGATCGTGTTTCTTGGTAAACCCTCAAACCATTTCAGTACTTCTCCTGTTAAACTTGATGCAAAGTATTTGCACAATATGGCATCATGATTTTCCCATTGTAACATACATCTCACATAAGATTTGATGTGTTGTATCGCACAAGTTGTTCCATCAAAAATGCTGGTTAATGCAGGTAAATTGCACTTTGGGGGTATTCCTCCTAACTGCACCTCTAGTGTAAAGGGAGTTTTCGCAGCCTCTTCGATGGCCTCATCCAGTTGTCTTCTTCCTCCTCCCCTTCTACTGTTCAGCATTTCTCTCATCTCTGCTAATTCTCTCAAGATTTGTTCATTTACATCAATATTTGAATCTATTGGTCTTTTTAGTTCTGCCTCTCTCCTTCTGCGTTCGTGTTTGTTTTGATTTTCTGGTTCATCATTCTCTTCTCTTCTTTCTCTGCGACTTTTTCCTTCATCTCTTTCACGAATTCGCACACCATTATATCTATCATTTTCTCTTCTTGGTTGTCTATCAGTTCTCCTTTGTATTCTTTCATATTCTTCATTGATATTTCCATTGTTGCGATTTTGTTCGCGCCTTCTTTCTCGATTGTCATGATTGTTTTGCCGAATTGCTTCTTCCAATTCTCGTTCTTCCATTTCTGCTCTTAATCTTTCCCTTTCGCAAGCTAGACGCGCTTGTTCAATATAATGTTTTTCAATGTCATCTTCAATCTCCTTTTGTTTCCTCCGTGTTTCTCTTCCATGCAGTATTCTTCTTCCTTCCTCTTGATTTTCTTCATTAATTGGATTATTCTGCCCTTGACGCTGCCTATTTTCTTGATCTCCGTCATTTTGGCCATTTTGTAGAGTTTCAGGACGTGGAATATAACGATCTTCTACCACTTCTCTTCTCTCGCAACCTCCTTCACCAAAATCTGGCTCTCTTTCCAAATTTTCTTCATTAACATTTTCTACAGGTAATGTTCTTCTCATATCCTCTCTAACTGATCCTGATCTTGACCTGGTATTACTTCTCGACCTTCTATTCTGCAACCTCATATTTTCCATTCTTAACTCATGGTTTTGCCTTGTTAAATTTGCGCGTTCTTCCGCTTCTAACCGCCTTTCTTCATGTATTGTTTGTCTCAATGTTTCTAATGCTGCGATTTCTTCATTCCCATGAATTGTTTCTCCCATCTCTTCTCGATTTATCTCCTCTTGTCTATTATTTATCATTTGTTGCACTTATTCTCTTTCCTCCATAGAATCTGATCTCCATGTATGCACACTCACCCTATCATAATCTATTACTCTATTCGGTGCTGGTTGAATTGGTGGTTGAATTTGACCTTCTTCTCTATCTCGTGCGTTTATTCTTGATGGTTCACCTACTTCATTTCTCCTTTCTCCAGCTAATCTCCTGCTTCTTCTAACAGTTGTTGGTTGTTCTGATGTATTCCTTCTTCTTTTCTCAATTTCAGTAAGTTGTTGAAAATTATACGAAATTTCTTTCTTATTACTCCAGATTCTTTCAATTCACAAGGTTGATCTTTACTCAATCCCTGTTTCTAGCGCCATTATGTAGTTGCAGGAAATCCTACACTACACCCCTCACTAGAATTCACACAACTAATCCATTTGAAGATGAATAACTATGAATTTTATTGATTATTTTCTTGAAATGTTTACAAAGAAAGATAGAACAAAGATAAAGAAATTACAATCACTCCAAATTTTCTCTCTCCTAATGACTTGTTTAACAATTCAAAAAGAACTCTCTTCACAACAGAGACTTACTCAACCCTTTATATAGGGTAGTACACAGTGGATGACAGCTTAGTTGTCCTTTATTTTCGGGAATGACCTGCGAAGTATTGCAAGTGTACAAGTATGCAATCTCGCGACACTCCTAAATCTCGCTAAATCTTCACACCTTTCTCATGTTCTGGCTGTCGTCATCCATTGCGTCATTTATATTATTTCCCTGCGTCGTCTTCGCAATACTGTCGTTTATTAATCTCGCGAGATATTAATGTTGCGATATTCTGATCCTACATAGATGGAGGGTGTAGATGTAGATTCAAAGGGCCCGGAATATGTCAACACAAACACCGTGGGCCCGCCTACATACCTGACTGATCGATCAGGACCAACTATGGTTGGTCGTCTTGATTCGTGCGTCCCAAACTGGGTATGACACACGGCCGACAAAACCTGATTAGGGTTTGTGTCGCGATCACGAGCATCCCTTTTCTCCTGCTCGGATGAAAGGTCCAGGAATAGACTAAGCAGGTCCGGTAAGTATCAACATGATCACTGCGGGCGCACCTATCTCCACACCCGATCGTCCAAGACCGAACTTGGCTGTACACCTCGATTCGCACGCCCAAGCTAGGCGTGATCACACTTCCCAACCACAAACTGATCTCGACCGCTCAAGTTTGCCAGACAAATCGAGTGGCTTAGATCACATTTATATGGGACAATGAAGTACATGCGCGTACACCATCCCACCGTATGCACGCCGGACTGATCGGCCAAGACCAACCAGGTTTGGTCGTTTTGAAACGCGCACCCGAAGTGGGCATGATGCGCGCCTTTTGCGGCACCAGATTTATGTTGCAAATCGATCTCAACCGCTCTTATTTACCGATAAACTTGAGTGGCCTAGATCACACCTTCGTGGGATAGTGAAGTATAGACATGGACACCAGCATGTCGTCTACATACATGCATGATCGGTCCTCTATAAAGCACTTCCCATGCTTGGATTCGACCAAGCTGAAAGAAGGAACTTGCGTACCCCTTAAACCCTAATCCGACGGTCGCAGATGAGGGTTGCAAGTCATCTCGTCCGTCCAACTTTGCCAGCCTGGACGGACAACCTAAGACATGATTTAGGTTATCAATGAGGCGTCACCACAATCACCGTCCACCACTCTTCCACATGGAGTGATCGGTCAAGTCAAGGCTTGCTTGTATAGCCTCCAAACTCGAAGATGGCTGGACATGATGCTATTTTAAGATGCTTAAATTCGTGACTTACTCCGGTAAGCCTTAAAAACAGCGATGCTTCATACATGCTGAATGTACTTGATGCAGTACCTGCATAGAATACACACGATATTTCACAAGTATCGACTTCCTAAATAACTTAGTTATTTAATCTAGCATTACATGCTACTTTCTGTGGGTCCCACGATCCACACACTCGAGACATCAATCATGTCATAAACCGGGGGATACATACTGGGGTATTGGTCTGGCGGTTTACAGCGTGCAACGCGCCATTACAAGAACGTGTCAGGAAGTCATGGACGGTTAGAGATGACAGGAGAAGTGGGCAAGACTGGTCGTGTAACACCAACACACAACTCCACTACTCCATCACTCCACTTCCTCCACTTCCCACGAGAGACGTGAATAAGGATCAAATGACTTGTATAAATAGGTTCTCCTCCCTATTTCCAAACAACAGAACAAGTCAAGACAACAGAGGCAAGTGTTGATACAATTGTATTCAAACACCGAAACTGATAGCTTACATCCTGCAAGCTAGTTCAGCTTTCTGATACAAGTCATACATAGCCAACACATTCACAATCTCAACACCTTCTTCGCTTTCCTCCCTAAGATCAACCCCATCTCCTTCACTTTGTGACCGAAACAAGTCTGGAACGGCCATTTCTTGGTTTAGGCCGGATTTGCACAGATTGATTTCTCGAATCTACAAGCACTCCCGTGCAGTGCATTTTTTTAAGGTTTAGACTCATTTCTCATCCACACACCCCAAATTACCAAAACCGGCAGAAATAGTTTTCACCCATAAACAGTAACAAAGCATTCAATATTCACCGTTAGATGAAAACCTGATTAGATTCAAGCTAATATCTTTCAACCGTTAGATCGAACTTAGCTTGTTATACACACATGAAATGTAACTTCATTTAGGTTTGAGTAACCGTACCTAAACGTGTAAAAGTCGTTGGTTCAACGGTAGTTGACCATAGGTTAGCCATATGAGCACTTTCATATCAACCTTATTCTTCTTTACCACAACTAGTTCAAATGACTCAAATGAACTAGTTAGAGAGTTGTTCAATTGCTTAGATCTCATAGAAGTATACAAGACACAATCGAAACAAAACCAGTTTTGATTCACTCGAATCTATTCATGAATATTATAACCACGGTTTGCAAAGATTGCATTCCTTAATATATGAATGTCTTAGTTCACAAATTAAATTGTTTTTAGAAAATAACCTACTTAAGTACGCATACTGGTACGCGGACTTAAGTACCCGGATTAAGTTTGCTTTCGGTTCACAAACTCCAGCAGAAATTCACGAGATGTGAACTTCCGGCAGTGCGCGTACTTGGTACGCGGACTTTAGTTCCGGTTATCCTGAGCAGCAAAGTACGCGTACTTTGGTTCAAGGATATTGGACTTACACAAGTATGAGTTGCCTCACATTGTTTATATCCAACCAAGGTTATATATTCTAAACTCTCATTTCAATCATTGAAACATTCTTAGAGGATGTTATATAGTTGTTGTTCACAAACTATTTTTCGTCAAAGCGATTTTCAAGTAATTGAAACAAATATGACTTTCGTCACTAGTAAAGATGAACTTGTCCAAAGCGAAAGCTTACCAACACATATTTCGAGAAATAGATAAGTGAGATAAACTTAGCTCGAAATAGTACATGTGTATAATCATAGTCTATATAGCAATACGACTTTTGTCTCAAGATAGGAGATAAAGTATACTTTTGAGTGATAGATAAGTTCAAGTCTCCATATACCTTTTTGTCGATGAAGTTCCACCAGTTCCTTGAGTAGTTCTTCGTCTTTGCATGATGAACACCGTGGAGTCTAGAGCTCAACTACACTTTATATCCTAGTCCGAGACTTAGCTATTAGTAGACTAGAAATCAAGACTTATTGTTTTGGCAACTAAACTTGACAAACAAGATTGAGATAGCAACGCTTGCGAGTTCGAACGAGTAGTGCTCAAAAATCTCCCCCTTTGTCAATTTTAGTGACAAAACTATCAATACATATGGAATACAAAATAAATAAACTTTGCTGCTTCTCTTGCATATGCCTGATATTCTTGGTTCTTCAACATTACTCGAAATCTTTGTCACTTCCAAGTACTCCAATGATTCCAATGATATTCAATGCAACATCATCGTTGTTGAAGATCCATAGCCATAAAAATGAGAAAACAAAAGCTTTCGATCATTGTTACACAGTGTCATAGTATTATTACACAACATCAAAGTTCAATTGCATCACAACTTCGACAACAATTCTATGATGATATGTATCACTCCCCCTTAGTCAATACTTCATCTCACATGAAAACCACTCCCCCTTACATAATGATCCGAAAACCATATGTATTTGTAGTGCGAACTACACATTAATTCTCCCCCTTTTTGTCAATAAAATTGGCAAAGGTACGAAAACTAGTGGGATCCTCATGAAATTTCCATAGAGATACTTCATGACCAAAAGAAAGTATATATCAACTTTTTAGATGCAATCATATAGCCGAAGCTAAATTCATTCATCAAGGAGTTTATAAAGATACAAGATAACCCCTATAATATTCCACATCCGCACTCCCCACAAATATTTGGCAATTAAGCACAAATTCAATTAAGAACTCTCCCCCATAAAATGTCATTCCCGAAAGAACAACAAGAGCGACCTTACTTTTACAAGAAAAGAAGGATTTCTTTGGACATATCAAATCACATGAAACATAAATTTGCATCCAAAAACTCAATTAAATCAACCACAAGAGAACCCATGATTAATTTAATCGGAAATGCTCAACATAAGAAAACTTACGGAGCCGCACAGTATATACATAAAAATATGGATCAAGAAAGATCAATACTGCGGAACAAAGATTCATTCTATCTTTCATCACTATTTGCACAATGACATACAATAGACTTAATCTTTGTAAACAAAAGTTTATCCTTTCTTCCATCAATATTTGCATAATGACATGAAAGGCTTAGCTTTTGTTTGTCAAAAGTTCATTCAATATTTGATCAATACTTGCATATCGACATATGAAAGACTTAACTTTTGACCACGTATGAGACAATCATAGTTCACGGACGCAAACACACATATCCCATAACAAATTGCAATATATAAAACCATAAATATTAATACTGCAAAAACAATCTTTGCCTTTAGAAGGTAGAATCAATCTTTTTCGCCTGGATTTACACCAATAATAGCTACCAAAGGCGTATAAAAAGATTTTCAAAGAAGAACATACGAAGTCATTAAAGATCATGCATCATAGTCCACATAAGATGATTGTGAACATTCAAGAATCCCATAGCAATGCGTACTACTTCCCATTCTTGAACTTCCTTATTTGTGATTCACCAACAACATTCTTGTAAAAGCTACAAATGAGCTTAGAAGAGTATTACTCCAAGATTTCAAGTGCCCAAGTCCAAGAGAAGTGGAACAGGTACGAAGAAATGGAGCAAAATACTCAAAAACAAGAGACGGGACAAAGACCAATATGAACTCATCCAAATTCAATAATTCTCATCTCCAATTTTAAGAGAATTCAAAGAGGAAGAGAATAAAAAAAGAATGAGGTCATTCCAAGTTCGGACGAAGAAATTACGGCCAAAACACGTTTACCGAATATCGACGTCTACATGCAAGAATGCATACGGGTTTGCAAACGAAATTTCATGACCTGGAGCAGTATGCAAACGGGTATGCGTACTTAAACCTCTGGATTTTGATTTTAAATGATGTTATGCATACATGGTAGGTGTGCCATGAAGTCCAAACATCCCGAACTACTATTTTCAAATCTAAACGTTTAAGAACCTTAAACACAGATCAAGTTAGGTAGAAATGAACAATAAGCAAGGTACATGGATAATTATAAGTACTCTAAGAAAATAAAAACACAAATCTTGCTCGGGTTTATAGACATACCTTTTTAGACAAATCTAGTCGAATTCTACATCCTTACCGAACATAATCTGTGTTCCCCAATTCTCGTGCTTCCCTCACCGTATACATAGCAGGGCATTCCTTGGTGAGGATGCACTTACAACACAATTAAGTTGTGTTGGGGTGAACAATGTCTTGCTCACCACAAGTGACCTTTGGATTATCATGAAAGATATCACTTTTAGAACCTTTCACATCCAATTCCATTTTTCCAAAAAACTTGTTAAGTTCCAACATCATGGATATTGCCTTCTCCACATTCATGGAATTTTCTGGAAGATCATTCCTTTTCACACTCAAAGAATCATTGGCTTTCTTTGGTACGGCCACTTCTGAGTGCGTTTAGGAACAACCGGAACCTTCTTCCCATTACTCTCTTCAAGATTTCTCGGAAGAGGATTGAATTGACTATTCTTTTGCAAGTTAGTCTTTCTCCAATTGGGAGCATCGGATCTTGTCTTAGTATTTACGAAGTTATCCTTTTGATAACCATTACGATTGTGAAAAGGATTCGTATGACGTTTATAGGCAAATCTAGATTTATCACAGCACTGATTTCTTTGCCTAAAGGTTGGACAGTTACAACCTGTAGCGTTAAGGGGATTAGTCTTAACATATGATCTTGGTTTCACAACTTCTTGTGATAACCAAACAAGAACATCATGAAGTTTCTCATTCCTTATACGGAAACGACATCTCCTTTCCAGGTAACCTTTATTTCCGCAATTGTGGCAAACATAAGGAATGTTCTTACCTCGATCCGTGTGTGCTGACTTTGGAGGTTGATATACTTTGCTCTTTCGAACCTTAACCGCCGGTAAAGGTATTTCATTTTGCCATCAGTGGAAATCTTTTGTTGAGAAGAATCACTAGCCTTGACAAATTTTACCTCTTTGCTAATACTTGGAGCATCTATTCCCTTATAGCCCAATCCTCGTGTATCACGATATTTTTTACTTGCTCCTAGCATATTGGTTAATTTGATTGAACTAGTATTGAACTTTTTCAAGTCATCTTCTAATATTTTGATTTTATCAAGAGAAGCAGCTAAATCAGCCTCAAGGCGTTTTTCTCGAGCGAGATAAGCGCTTTCTTTGTCATCAAAACATGTTTGCTGGGAGTTAATCCTAGTTTCAATTTCTGCAAGTTTCTCTTCTAACAAGAAGTATTTTTGATAAACATGATCACATTCAAGTGACTTTATACTCAGGTTTTCCTCGGTATCTTTGAGGATCGATTCACAAGAGCGATTCCAACCATAAAGACCTCCGTAAATCCTTTTCAATTTCTTGTTTTCTTGACAGAGAGGAGTCAGAAGAGGTATGACATGAGAATTTGTAATCTTCTTCATTTTCAATGAATCCAAAAACTTAACATACTCTGAGACTTCCTTATCAACATCTCTATCAATATCTGAATCACCTTCATCAAAAAGTTCATCCAACTATTCTTCTAGGCGTGTTTCCCAATCAACAGTTTCTACATTCAGAGAATGTTTAGATATTGACTTAGATGTGACAGTTCTCTCAGGTGAATTCAAGCTTTGAAAAACATCTGGTAATTTCTAACCTGGTACGTTATTATAGATAGACTCGTCCATAATCAGATTGCTACAAACACAGACTTATGAGGTCTTAAATGTGTTAGCCTGCTCTAATACCAATTGAAAAAGTGGGGGTACAACAACCTCACCCAATATTTCGCTTAGCAATCTGTATGGACTAACTCCAATATACTTTTAAGAGAATCAACTAGATAGTCAGACTCAATCTTAATAAAAAATATATCAAAGAGTTATATCTCAATTTCTCAATTCAATACTTACTCAAGCAAATAGAAATCCGCGAGTCTAATTGAATAGAAGAGAAATTAACTTGTACGGTACCAAAGACCAATGTTCAAGGATCAATCAATTTCAATCAACAACCAAAGGTTGGATTTACCAATTGATCGATTCAACGCACAACCTGTGATATTTCAATTATATAACAAAATATAATGCGGAAAAGAAATAACACAGACACCAGAAGTTTTATTAACGAGGAAACCAAAAATGCATAAAAACCCCGGGACCTAGTCCAGATTGAAGACACACTGTATTAAGCCGCTACATACAATAGCCTACTACAAACTAACTTCGGTCTGGACTGTAGTTGAACCCTAATCAATCTCACACTGATCCAAGGTACAACTGCGCTCCTTACGTTTCTGATCCCAGCAGGATACTACGCACTTGATTCCCTTAGCTGATCTCACCCACAACTAAGAGTTGCTACGACCCAAAGTCGAAGACTTTAATAAACAAATCTGTATCACACAGAAAAGTCTACATGAATAGATAAATCTGTCTCCCACAAAAAATACCTACGAGTTTTGTTCTGTCTTTTGATAAATCAAGGTGAACAGGAACCAATTGATATACCATACTTATATTCCCAAAGAACATCCTAGAAATATCAATCACCTCACAATAATCTTAATCTACTAGCAAAACAAGATATTGTGGAATCACAAACGATGAGACAAAGATGTTTGTGACTACTTTTCTATCTTGCCTATCGGAGAAATTAATCTCAAGACAGTCCTTACGATTGTACTCAAATACGATAGAAATAGCAAGATCGGACACAATTATATAGAAGATAGTCGGGTCTGGCTTCACAATCCCAATGAAGTCTCTAAGTCGTTAACCTACAGGGTGTCTATATAGAAACCTAAGGTTAAAGGAGAATCGACTCTAGCTTATAACTAGTATCACACATGAGGTGTGGGGATTAGGTTTCCAGTTGTTAGAGTTCTCCTTTATATAGTCTTCAAATCAGGGTTTGCAATCTAAGTTACCTTGGTAACAAAGCATTCAGTATTCACCGTTAGATGAAAACCTGATTAGATTCAAGCTAATATCTTTCAACCGTTAGATCGATCTTAGCTTGTTATACACACATGAAATGTAACTTCATTTAGGTTTGAGTAACCTTACCTAAACGTGTACAAGTCGTTGGTTCAACGGTAGTTAACCATAGTTTAGCCATATGAGCACTTTCATATCAACCTTATTCTTCTTTACCACAACTAGTTCAAATGACTCAAATGAACTAGTTAGAGAGTTGTTCAATTGCTTAGATCTTATAGAAGTATACAAGACACAATCGAAACAAAAACAGTTTTGATTCACTCGAATCGATTCATGAATATTATAGCCACGGTTTGCAAAGATTGCATTCCTTAATATATGAATGTCTTATTTCACGAATTAAATTGTTTTTAGAAAATAACCTACTTAAGTACGCATACTTGTACGCGGACTTAAGTACCCGGATTAAGTTTGTTTTCGGTTCACAAACTCCAGCAGAAATTCACGGGATGTGAACTTCCGGCAGTGCGCGTACTTGGTACGCGGACTTTAGTTCCGGTTATCCTGAGTAGCAAAGTACGCGTACTTTGGTTCAAGGATATTGGATTTACACAAGTATGAGTTGCCTCACATTGTTTATATCCAACCAAGGTTATATATTCTAAACTCTCATTTCAATCATTGAAACATTCTTAGAGGACATTATATAAATGTTGTTCACAAACTATTTTTCGTCAAAGCGATTTTCAAGTAATTGAAACGAATATGACCTTCGTCACTAGTAAAGATGAACTTGGCCAAAGCGAAAGCTTACCAACACATATTTCGAGAAATAGATAAGCGAGATAAACTCAGCTCGAAATAATACATGTGTATAATCATAGTCTATATAGCAATACGACTTTTGTCTCAAGATAGGAGATAAAGTAGACTTTTGAGTGATAGATAAGTTCAAGTCTCCACATACCTTTTTGTCGATGAAGTTCCACCAGTTCCTTGAGTAGTTCTTCGTCTTTGCATGATGAACACCATGGAGTCTAGAGCTCAACTACACTTTCTATCCTATTCCGAGACTTAGCTATTAGTAGACTAGAAATCAAGACTTATAGTTTTGGCAACTAAACTTGACAAACAAGCTTGAGATAGCAACGCTTGCGAGTTCGACCGAGCAGTGCTCTAACACATATCCCTACACAAGTAGGGATATCCCTTCCCTACAAGGCAAACTGGATCAGATCTGATCCGCCTTGTAGGAAATCGAAATCACACGACTACTCAGTTGTCGTATGATTTTACGCTTTACGGTAACTCAGTAGCTGTATGGCAGTTGATACGGCTATTGAGTTGCCGTAGCATTTTACACGGCTACTGAGTAGCCGTTTCCGTAAATATATTTGTTTGACCCTTTTTCTTTTACACCTCTCTCACACCTGATCCTAATCATCCATCATTAATAACGGCTCTATCTTCACCACCGTCGGATCCCAACGATCATTTTTTCAAAATCCTCTCAAAAATCTTCTATAAATGCAACTCTAACTCTCTATTCAAATCACCCCAAATCCTCTCTTCTTACAATTTGTTATGTTCACTAAAATCTCTCAAATTTTCTTCTTTAAGAGTTTTAATTTTTGTTTTGCTCATCAATATCGCAGACTCAAAGGCAAAAAAGGAAACATAGAGCGAGATTTAGTACTTTGGAAGATTTTAACATTGTTACTCAGTACTGTGCTCTTGGTGAAAGTAGTTATGAAGATAAGAATGAGTTTTATAAAATCCTTTTTCAAAAATTTGTGGAAGCTTATGGTGGGAATCGACACGAGCGTACTTTAAAAAGCGTTCGTAATAGGTTTAGCGTAATCAAGAATGAAGTGGATAACTTTTCTGAATGTGTTGCAAGAGCCGTTGCAAGTAATCCGGACTTGGACTCTAATAACCGGGTATGTTATCTAAATATGTTCATTATAGTTATTGTATATATTATTTGTACATAGTTTTATTTATGCGTATCTTATTTATGGTTTATTTAGATTGATGTAGATGATAATTGCGAGAAGCTATTATGTTGAAATACACAAAAAAAACTTTACTCGAGATAGTGAGTCCGACATTCTTAAAGATGTACCAAATGTACAAGTAGGTGTAGCTGAAGATATGGATCAAGATTCTAATCCTATGTCATCTCAATATCAAGGAAATTTCTCAAATATGTTTAATAATCAAACCCCATCTTCTCAGAATCCATCTGCAAGGCAATTCGTCGAGACTCCATTTACAAATCAAATTCCAAACGCTTATAATATTCCTAGCGGTATCCCTTTTCCATTAGGATATACCCCTAGTAAGAACCCAATACAATACCTGGAACGTCGTCAGGTGGATTTACAGAAGACAAACGCAAGTCGAAAGCTTCGAAAAAAGTCCAAATTAATAATAGGGTAGCTGGATCAAGCACACTCGCTACACCATCATTGCAAGACTCCCAGATGAGCGACGGGGGTAGTAAACTTGTTGATTTTCTAAAAGAATCCCGAATGACAGTCGCACCTCGTCAGCAACAACAAAACCAAATTATGGAAAGGTTTCTAGAGATAAATTATGTAATATCCATCGAACCTAACTTCGTAGCGTAGATAAATTAATAATTTGATTCGTTTTTTTTGTTTACGGGTCACTTGAATTATAGGTACCCCGTATGAATCAATAGTATTTTTCTTAGTAGACCCTAAACTTTTGACTTAATACTAATAACTAGGGTTAGCAGAATTTATATATTTTTCTTCTACGGGAATAGGGTTACACCAAAGCGGCTAATTAAACAGAGAGGAGATAGGAAAAAAAGAAATCAGTAGAGTGTTGGTGTAGGTGGTAAGGATTTACTTAGTTTGATCATTCTTTCTTGATTTGTACTTACTGTTCTGTAATTCCTTCTCTGTTTGTTGATTTATTTATCCCTTAGGGCTTGATAAGTGAGGAAACTTCTGCATAAGGGATCAATATGGTTGCTCGCCAGAATTGAGGTAAGTTCATTCGGTCTCTTAGTCCCAGTTAGATATAAAAGTGGCGATTGAATACTTCGTTAACTCTATTTCATGCTTGATATTTTTTTCTTGAATTTAACTTGTGACCTAATCAAACTGCCTAGTTTAGTTGTTTGTGAATATATGTAGCTCTTGATTTAGATCTGTGAACAGGGTAGTAGCATGATAAGGAGACAGTTAAGAATAGAATTTAGATGTAAATTTGTTTTGGCTTGTTAAGCGATTATTTGTTGTGTACTTAGTGTGTATAGCAAATTATGTTTATTCACTGCATAAGACGTGATAGATGCTCATTGGATTAGCCATAAAATATGATTACTAGGGTCCATACTTGTTGTAATGTTAGTAAATAGTGAATTGATTTTTGAATGAAACGTTGGTTTTGCCGGACGTACTGGAGTGGTGTCAACGTAAGTGGGATAGTATGGTTTCTTTTGGTGATTTTTGCTAGTTGAGTAATGGATCCAAATGTAAGTTAAGATGTTATCACCAAGAGACAAAACTAAACAAAGTTTGTGAACTTTAATTAAGTATTGCTAGTGTAGTTTGTCGATTGGCGTACTGTGGCGAGGTTGGAACTACTATTACTTTTGATAGAGATATAATCATTTTAGCCTGTCAGTTTGGGTAATCGTAAGCTAACGGAGTTTTGTGTCGTAACCGGTAGCGTCTCTGGTGTGTCTGACTAAATGAGGTGTCAGCTTAAATTTTGTTAGCAATAAGATTTGTGGTAGGTCAGATTAGAAGGACTTGATCTGTTCATTTTAGCGATGACTTGGTTAGCTTAAAATAATGATAGTTTGAACAGTGGTGTTATTATCCTTGAAGTGAAACCACTTGCAGGCAGGGAGGTGTTAGTGAGGCCTCTATTTCAGTCAATTAGACCTCATTCCTAAAAAGGGAATTTGTGATAGGGATAGGTTCCAAAGTACAGAGATATATAGGTGCTAAGTAGAACCTATATAAGGTACATTCATGAGGGTTTGACGTTGCAGATTGGTTTCAAGGATTTTTATAATGTTATTGCGGATAGGTTCCGGTATAGCATTATTAGGGTGTATGCTAGCTGCCGAATGGGGAAGGCTTTAAATTGTTTTACGGTGACTGTTTCTTTATTTCTCCAGGAGACGTATTTAACCTTGCGACTTATTTGATTTCCCTTTATATTTTTTTGTGATACGGGGATCGAGTGAATTTGCTTGGAGTTTAACTCCCGTTGATTATCTTTTCAGGTGTTGTTAGGGATCGTGAAGGAGTTTGATTGATTCCAGTATCGGTAGATATTCAGAAGATATCTAACTGAGGGTGGATATCTACACTTCTTCTTTTATTTCATTTCCGCTACGTAGTTGTGAGGCAGTGGGGATAATTGCTTTTGGGTAGACTTCATTATTTATTTATTTTTCTTTTGCTAGTTCTTTTTTAAAGGTGGATTATATTATTGAAGTCAAGAACACCATTTTTATTTGACATTGTTATTTTCGTTATGAAATAAATTCCCTTCTGCATATTCAATTGTAATGGAACTGTGTTCCTAGTTTTCTGTGGGTTATGTACCTTGTTGCAGGAAATTAACGACATATTTTCTATTTAATCATCGTCCGGGGTTATATGGAAAGTAGGGCTGTTACATAACACAACAACGAATTGAACATAATCGAGAGAGAAGAAAGGGAAAAAATGCAAATGGATCTCCAAAAGTTGGCTCCAAATGCAAAAAAGTACTTTGAATTAAAACAAAATGCCATATTGGCCAGGCAGTTGGAGAGGCAACAACATAATCAGTTCAATTTTTAATTAAAAGTTTGTTTTAGTCTTTAGTTATTGAGTTTAGAATTTTATTTTTAATAACTTAGTTTCATTGTATTTTTTTTTAAGTAAGCTCGTGTTCCAGTTCCGGCAATGTAGTTTCCTTTTTCTCGGTAATAATAATTTTTATTTTATTTCTAATTATGATAATTACCCACGGATCTTTTGTAACGACTATGTTATCGGCTACTTTTTAACGGCTAATTTCCAATGACTAGTTTCAATGCCTATTATAAATTGTCATAAGCTTCCTCAACACAAATAAACCAAAATAGTTGGCCTTAGTATCCCCTGTATCTTTTTTTTTTCCAGAAGATAACATGGTAATAGTTGGGTATACCGTAGAAGAAGATGTTGCAATCACCACAGCGTTTGTAAATGCTGCTATTATGCCTATTGAAGATGTTCAAGAACTTTCCGCCCATGAAAAATGGATGCTGGTGTTCGATGGCTTTGTACAAGCGTTTGGAAATGTTAATAACCGAACCAAACGACAAGTTCAACAACGAATTTCTCAAATTGATATAGCGGTTTGCAAGTACGTTAGAATTCAAAGAAGGAATAATGGTTACGCCCCACAACACATGAAAATTGCGATTACTGTAGGTCATCATAAATAGTTATGATATTTGAAATGTTGTTTCCACATACACACTAACCTATTGCTTTATGTTTGTTTTGCGTAGGAGGAAATGGCCAGATTTGTGTACCGACTAAATACTCATACAGAATTTACATGTTATGAGTGCTACTTAATCTTTAGGGCTAACATGGCTAACATGGCTAACATGGATGTTTACATTCCGGAAATGAATGTCGGTGATCCTCCCGAAGACAGACCTGGAAAATAGTATATGCGGTTGTTGTTTAATATTTTGTGGGTACATCTTCTATAAACCCTCACGATACTATAACTCGTCCACTAGGGTCACCTAGGGGTTTAAAGGCTTGTTGCACATGCTAAGTGCAACCATGATTACTACGACAAGTAACCTAGGTTCTTATTCAATAATTGTAATGTACTTTATAACAGCTACTGTATAACGACTATATCCCAACGACTACTTTATAACGACTATTTTATAACGGCTACTTTATAACGGCTATTTTTGACGGATATTATAAATTGTGTTATCTATCTCCAAACAACAAACACCTATTTTCATACACTTTGCAAGACTTCTCACATCTTTCAATACCTCTCATACCTATTTATACGAACACAACCATTGGATCATTTGATCTAATTGAAGATTTGGCAATCATCAAAGCATGGTACACCGAAAGTCGAGTAGTAGATCTCTCCCATGTAATGGCAGATCCCAAAACCTTTTGGGCGAAGATATATAACCAATATAGACAAGATTATGGGAATTCAAAGAGAAGAAGTCTTCAACAAATTCATGATAGGTACCATATTATCCAAAAAGGCGTTTGCGATTTTATAGCTATTCAACAACGAATCTTCAACGCCACCCATATTAGCCTGCCCCATCAACAATTTGTAAGTATTTTAGAACTGTTTTCGTAGAAAGCTAAATTGATTGATTTTAAATTATAGCAATAAGTATATTGTGTTGTGTTATTGTAGCATGAAGTCGTTAAACCACGTTATTTTGAGGAAAATGGGAAGCATTCACATTTGATGAAAGCTACAATTTCATGGTATCCAAAATCCCAGAGTATCAATCGTCGGACAATTCATCTGGTTCATTCAATGAAGATTGAAAGTATAATAAATGTTTGTGTAGATTTTGTGGGTAAATCTTTGTGTAAACCCTCACGAGACTATAACTCGCCCACTAGGGTCACCTAGGGGTTTAAAGGCTTGTTGCACGAAGTGCAACCGTGATTACTACGACAAGTGATTTGGATTTTTATTCAATAGTTGTAATCTTGTTGTCTATTTAGTTGAATTTCAATTTTAGTTATGTTAAACTTTAGTTAATAAAATATAGAACATCATATCATATCTAGATTGCAATAACATTTAAAGATAAAAGATTACATAAATATAAGATAAAACATTCAAATACAATCATTCTTTAGGATTGTTATTCAGGAGACTTGATTAACATCTGATGCAGAAACACATAAAGACAAAAGATTACATACATAAATATAAGATAAAACATTCAAATATAATCATTCTTTAGGATTGTTATTCCGAAGACTTGATTAGCATCTCGATGCGATAAATAGGCCATTCTTGGTTTTCTTTAGAAAATTACACAAATATAAGATAAAACATTCAAATATAATCATTCTTCAAGTTATAAAGAGATTGTTAAACACATAAAGACGATAAAGCTAAGATTACATAAATATAAGATAAAACATTCAAATATAATCATTCTTTAGGATTGTGATTCCGAAGACTTGATTAACATCTGATGCAGAAACACATAAATACAGAAAATTACACAAATATAAGATAAAACATTCAAATATAATCATTCTTCAGGATTGTTATTCCGAAGACTTGATCAACATCTGATGCAAGAACATCTCGGCGATAAAGCTATATTTCATCGGGATTGTAGGTATCCTAACTTGCTTTCAATAGCTGATAACATTCATCATGAGAAATATTGTCGCCTGTCTGGTTAAGATAGTTTAAACGAGCAGCAGTTTTCTGAAATTTTAAAAAAGAATCTTAACTTTAAATAGTTATAATTTTTGGAAATAATAGAAATTTGTTATAAAATTCTTACCCTTTGTTCATATGACATTCCGGGATTACGTACGTTAACTTCGGCCTAAATCGTGACAAAAGTGATGACCTCCTTGTTGATCTTGCTCCACCTAGCTTTAATACCTCCTTTGTCTCTCGCATTTGGATTTCCGGATATGTTATCGAAAAATTCAAATACATTCTTCCAGAATTGGTTGCTAGTGGCTTGAACTGTGTTCAAAATATTGTTTTTTGCTTCAATCCATGCTTGCACAAGAGCAACATCTTCTTCTTTGCTGAATCTCATTTTTATAAAACAAAATATAATTGAATGTTTGGATAGCTTCATTTGGAAAATGATTTGCTATATATAGAGACTAGGGTATGGCCCGTGCCATAACGGCACGGGTTTTGGATCATTAATGTTGTTCGTTGTTGTAGAACGTGGACTTGCTAGCTTATTCGATGTTTTATCATAAATTTTTTATATAATCAGGGGATATTTTTTTTTGTAATATTGGTAAAGATATTTCACGCTCTTATTTAGTTTTAGATTTATCTATATATAAATAATAAACTCCACATAGTTTTTTATGTCAGTTGCATATTCCCTTTGTAAATCTAAATTGGCATGGTTTTCATTATAATGAAAAAGGCGGAAATTAAAATTGTTACCTTTGAAAATTAAAAGCATTTGAAAATGTATCATAATGAATAACTAAGTGAGTCAAAAGCGTTAACCACCGTGCAATTGTTTAGTATAAGAACATTCCAGCCTCCTGTCAAGAAAATATATTTCCTCCCTTAAGCCTGATCGTCATAGATCATCTTTCAGCAAACTTAGATTACCTACGTTGTCACATTTTCTTTTTCGGCCGGATAACACTTCATCATTTTAATTTTAAAAAATGAAAGAAATTTTAAAATATTTGGTCGATAATTAGGGAGTTTGAAGTTTGAAATTTCACTTAGAAGAACCGGTTAAAATTAGATCAAACACCCATGTAGGAAAAAGGGTCATATGTTGGGTGCGGTTTGACCCATCACTAAACCCGCGTTTTAGCTGAAGGTACTGTTTCAGTCGACGTGATTTACTATTTTCTTTTCAAAATACTATTTAACAACTCCATTATTATTTTATTTTTGAAAGTATTATTGTAAAAAGCAGCGGAAACACTAATGTTTTTTTTCTGTAATGAATAAGAATAAATAATCTCCAACAAATTCAGTTTGAGTTTCTAGGATACATCTAATTTTCTATTTAAAGTGCACACCTTATAAAGCTATTTTTTTAGCGCAAAATATAGCACTCTCGGAAACAATTGTTTAGATTTGGAGAAAATCAAAATAGCAAATGCAACACTGCAAATATTTAAGAACAATATCCAAGGCGTTATATTTAAACCTTAACCGTGGATAGATTGTAATCATTGGGCAACAAACTAAGATGACTTCTTGAAGATTACATATACACAAAGAGCTAAGGATTTACAAAGAGTATAATTACAGCTGATATTGATATCCCAATCATCTCCCCCTTAAACTGATCGATACGTTTGTCGAGGTGCCACTGCTAGGTTCATGTCCTGTTCAAAGTGTATAACTGAATTAGATTCTTGTGAAATCCCATTTAATACGATAGGTTTGTCATCCTTTAAATACACTTACTCTAAAAAATAATTTTGCATTTCTTAAAACTCTTTACTTTGACCACAGTTTCATATTGATGATCAAGAAAGTAACACCTTGATGTAGATTTCCACCTGCATTTCTTTCAAATGTTTTACAGACGACCATCACTGGCTAAAGTCAAACTGAGTACACCCATTATTTGACCCCAAGCAATTCATCGCCCGCATTCCATTTAACATTAGCTTTAATAAGAGACAACAAATGAAAGGGTTACAAAAAAAGGTACACAATATAAGTTTCTTACATTTTCGCGACTAACAACGCATCTAAACTGATAACCTCAATACTTCCAGTCAATTTCATACCACTTACGGGTGATCCAATCGGGATATGGCATGGATTTTGTTCGTCAATTTCATGAATTCGGTTGATAGCGTAAGCATCATCCAGACCTTGGACATTTTCCAATATCACACCAAATAATGCCAACCTGCACAACACAATATCGACTTCCCATGAGTTAAATCTGGGGAGAAACAGTTTACATTGCTGCCATAAATAAACAATAAGAAGAAACAATCATACCTTGGTTCATCCCATTAGTAAGTATCCAGCCGCAATATTAATATTGCTGCCACTATATATTCTTTTCTATATTTAAATGCTCATTAACAGAACCAAAGAATAATTTGGAACTTGAAGCAGCAGAGTCAAAAACAACTCAAGGGAACATATCCAACATCTTATGTAAGTAGTCACTACCCATGCCTAAGCTTCCAGTATCACGAATTATGCTCGTTAAATGAAAAATTATAAATCAAATCCATATTTTAATGCAAAAAAGAAGAAGATGAATAAGCAATGGAATCACAATTTCAAATAGGTGTAAAAGAAAATAATAGAAAATATTTTAATGTAAGGGAAGAGTGATCATAGACACAGAGACCATGGATGTTGTAGACAGTCAATATCTATAAAACACATACATCGGACTACGAATAATAAAATTCCCAATGCATAACAGTGTGCACAATATTAATTCTGTAAGGAATGACATTTTCCAATCTCCAACTTTTTTTGGCAGAAAAATTCACAAATTATCTCTAATGGTTATCATTGACCTGACATTAAATTTGACAAACAACTCCATGGGCATGTGCCTGCAAACAATATCTTTTGGTTCACAGAAAATATTCCCTGGCTAAGTGAATAGTGAATAGTAAAATATCTTAGAGCAGTTAAGTCCAAATTCCAACAGATTAAAAGGGTAAGAAGCGAAAAGTGAATTGCATGAAGAAACTATAACAAGTGCCAGAGATGCTTATCCATTAAGTTATGCAGAACAGATCCTCAATTTACCAGGATGTATGTTCCGATTGGACAATAATGACCGTATGGGTAAGAACTTTTGCTTGATAGCGCGTGCAAACTAATAACGGGTCATTTTGTATAATCCACAACTAATAACTGGTCACTGTATCGACGGACACAGAAACACAACCCACTTGAGTAGCAATAGATTTCTTAACATATGACTGTCTGTTTAGATGGTCGTTTTCATCTTTGACCTTAGACATTCTTCAAAGTATTTGGTGGAAGTACTATTCAAACCAAAATGTAAAATAACGGAAATAAGAAAAAATATTAGTCACAGGCACATTGTACTATCCATTGAAACCAAAACTAAAAATGATCTTCTCGTCAAATATACATATCTAGCAATTTTGAGGTAAAAAAAAAGTGAAAAATCTACAAAATCCTATAAAACTTATTAGACCTTCGTATTTGTTAGATTAAGACATTCCAACAACACCCTAAAAACAAAATTCACTACGGATGAAGAAAAAACAAATCAACTATGAAATATTATTTTATTAAATCCATTCAAGAGAAGGAAACATATTAAGGGAGATTGTAATGTGTTTTTGTAAATTATGAGAACTTGTATTGGTCCAAATCTTTCTTTCTAGAACTCAACAAATTTCTTTGAAAAGTGAGGACCCTCTATCTATCAAAGAAGAAAATCATCAAAACAGTTGGAAATCCGAAAAACGCAAAACGAAATTCAAATAACCTAATACAATTTATCTTAGAGCATATATTATAGGATGGGTAAGCCTTTGGATGGTCATCTTTCCTATTAACTGAAATTAAAATTTACATAAATTACCTTCATTGGTATGATTATTGCTGGAAGGAGAAGAGAAACGGCTTTGACTTTGTTAACATTGAATGACGAAAACGTTACAACTCGGATAAATGTTAACATTCATAGTTCAGACATTGAAATCCCAAAACCTAATGAAATCTGGACCGTTCTTTATATACCCGAAATGGAAAAACACACCTCGTATCGCATAGAGTTAAATTTGGACCATCCTTTATGTGTCCAAACTCTAGATCTACACCTCCTATCGGATAGAGTTAAATCTGGACCATCCTCTATGTGTCCAAACTCTAGATCTCCGTCAAAAGGAAAAACACCATTGTCCCTTATAATATAGATATGATGAGAGCATATAGAATTAAAAAAAAAATTGCCGTTATACAATAAAAATTACCAGTACAAATAAAACCAAAAAAGTAGTCGTTGTACAGTGAAAATGACCAGTACATATAAAATTTAAAGATAGTTAAAAAGTAAAAAAGTAAAAAAAAAAAAAATAGCCGTTTAGATTTAAAACCATGGATTTTGATCGTTACTCTGATATTGGTACGTTGTTGTACTTTGATTAAGTTGTTCAGACGAACTAGAAGGATGGTATAAAGATTCTTCTTAACTGTTTGGAACAAAAGAACCCGTCTACGGTCTCGAATCACGAGACTGGCCTGGGGTAGATGACTCACATGTATGTGGTGGTAGATACTCTCTGAAAAATCTTTGACGGAAATCTGAACCGTATTTGATTTTGTGTTGTAGTTCCTTTGTGTGGTCGAAATAGAATTGTTGTAAAGCCATGTTTTGTTGTTGCACATCCTGATATGCCTCGCACCACATCTCCTGTATACAGTAAACACAGACATGAGTTTAAATTTTTTTCACAAATAAAAAATATAAGAATTAAGGACATATGATACTCACAGTTGTACCCTGATTGGCATTATAATTGGGTTTAGGATACTTTCCCAAATACTCCATTCCAATAGGTATATCAATTGCCTTAAATTCCGGGCCGCACATTCTAGCTGTCGGATTTGTTGGTGAATATGGGAATAGATGACGATCGACGGGCTCCAATTCTTCTGTGTATGTGCATTTCTGTGGCGGTGCTGGTCGGCGTACATAAGCTTCAGGATCTTGCGTACCATACAAATCCCTATTTCCTTCATGTACAATTACACCTGAGTACTTCCCAACCGAAGACTTGCCCCACCACAGCTTATACTCATGATCGGGTACTTCCACATAATTTAAGGGATTAAGTTGAGTGATGGTATACAAGTAGTGAGTTTTTATGTCTACTGTTGAATCGGGAGGATTTCACGGTATTATTGTCATTCCAAGAATTTGTTTGAGACACTGTTCGCCCAGGTACAAAACGTTGTGACCAAATGGATCATAATAGACCCTCCGTGTTACAGACATTCGTTTAGCCTCTACCACCTCAGGGTTAGTTTTCCATTCACTATCCTCCCACGGCGACCATACTACATAATTGAATGAGAAGTTTTCTATCTGGTTACACACAAGAGTCAGTGAATGGGTACCTGTATCACTCTATGCGCCTCTGTTCAAGTCTCTTTGGTCTTCATCATATAACCTACCCGCCGGCCACGGATCTGTAAGTAACTCATTCTCCGGCTTTACATAGGGAAATAAACATCGAAAATATGACCAAAACCAAGGCTTCAACATTATTAGTTATTATTAACCACTAATTGCATTATATGGTCACCAATAATAAACAAGTAAAGAAAGTAAGATTACAAGTGGGTATGAATTTTTACCATCAATGGATACTAAAAGAACTGCAACTCAGGCGAGTTGCTCATTACTCCAGTACTCATTCCCCATAATATACTACCGTACAACGCCGAACCCCAATCATAAGAACGCAGCACATTTAAATCCCTCGTTATACTTAGCCATTTAATCTCAACAACATTGTTCTTGTTTGGGAAAAGAACATTCCCAAAACACCACATCAAAAACCATCTTACAATTTGCTCCTGGAATACAACATCGTTGTCTAGGCCGACTCTATGGTCAAGAAACAATTTAATCAAACTCTTCTTGATCCCCTTGCATCTACTCACAATTTTTTTTCTCAAGTCGACTAAGTCTTCTTGTCTAACTTCTTGTATTCCTGTTGTGACTTTAAATTTTTGTCCTCTCCTTCTTCTTGTTGTATATTCCGCGTCAGTATATGGGAGCAAACAATCTATGGTTTCGGGAGCAATTTGATGCAATTGG
The DNA here is from genome assembly GCA_023531295.1 of Papaver armeniacum. Classification (NCBI taxonomy): domain Eukaryota; kingdom Viridiplantae; phylum Streptophyta; class Magnoliopsida; order Ranunculales; family Papaveraceae; genus Papaver; species Papaver armeniacum. The sequence goes on along the minus strand of JAJJWW010003200.1, from coordinate 53,782 downwards.
TCAATACTCATTTCTTCCAATGATATGGGATTTCCTTGGCCAATAGGAATTCCGGTAACTTGTGTGAAGTCTAATGGGGTAAACCCTATTTCAAAACTAGGGAAGTGAAAATGTATTGGTGGTATGCCACCACCTTTCAAATATACCACTAGTGAGGCAGTTGTCTTGTAGTTTTGCATAATGTATTTTGAAAATTGACTAACCCCACAGTCGTCTACAATTTTTCTAGCATGTGGAAATCTACAAATTGCGGTATACATTTCATGAAGACTGCTTACACTACTTCGATGTTTCAGTGGTTTACTCCTATCATCTGTCGAGGTTGGGATTTTCACTTTATGCTCACTATGATCTTTTGAAGAAACCGGAATTCTATCATCCATAACTTGTTGAAAATTATCGGAGTACATCTACAACACACATATACACAAAATCATCACAAAACAATCCCATTAAAAAAAATTCTACAATGTATTGTCTCAAGCAACAAAAATATTAGCCAAATTATCTATCACATTACAACAAAATCATCAATCAATCCAAAATTATCCATCCAATACAATTTCTCTGCCAACAATCTATCCTAGACATAATACATATTCATTTAATCATCCATCAATCCAAAATTATTAATAAGAATACCATATCTAAATCAAAAATCATTCATAAAAAACAACCACGTTGATTCAATCAACAATGTCTCAAACTTTCAAACAACATACAAGGAGACATTATAATCAACCAAATATCTCCAATTTAATCATAATCAAAATCAAATTAAATTTAAACCCTAAAATTTGAAACACTCACCTTTGAAGATTTTGTTGATGAAACTCGAAATTGAAAGAAGGTACTTCACCGGGTAGTAAGGGACAAACCCATTGAATTTTAGCTCCTGAATCGCACCCAAGAGTCTTGAAATCGAAAGGGGTTATAGAGAGGAAAAAAATAGAGAAGAAGAAGGAAGAAGAAGAAGAAGAAATGACCGAGCGACCTTGCTTATGATGACTTATACCTATAATACGGCTATTGAATAGCCGTATTGGTCAAGTCAACGTGTTGACTTATACGACGATTGAGTAGCCGTTAAGCACTAATCATACGGCTGCTGAGTAACCGTATCGTGTAAGGAAGTGGAAAAAGGGCACCATAGTGAGGTTTCCTTCCTTGTGATATCCCTTACCTTTATTTGATGGATAGGGAAGGGATGCCCTGCACCACAGTGCTTGGCCTAAGTGTTAGTTTTGGTGAGAAGAAAAAAAAAAGGAAAAATTTTGGAGATTTCTTTTCAAAACCTAGATTCTGGTTCACTCAACCAAAATGAGTGATTCCAGTGACAAATTTGAGGTGGGTGAATCTTTATATGATATAGAAAATAAATTTTACATATCTCTTGATGGAGATCCAGAGATTGTTCATTACTTAGATGGTAGAGAGGTTTTAACCCAAAATGATGGTCAATCTTAACCAATTGAAGAAATAAACTGACAAAATGAAGACTCAATTAATGGTTGAAAATGAATAGGTATATCTCTAAATTAGCTTCAATAAGCTCAATTTTGCTCAAAATTAGCTAAAGTACGTAAAAACATACAAATTTTTAGCCTTGCATACCAGATTATGGTTGGGTTACCCCTTCGTTCCCAACCGTAACTCCTATTTACGGTAGGTTTGGATGAACTCCAAACCGTAACTGGTTTAAAATGGGAAAAACCCAATCGTAAAATACTTATGGTTGGGTTTTTGGTATTCTAAACCCAACTGTAATTCATTATGTGCATGGGGTATTTATTGGACCTATTGTGGTTGGGTTTTCAAAAAGAGAAGTAACCGTAAGTGATTCTACTGTTATGTTCATTTATGTACGTGCAAATAACAAATATTCCCGTGTGTTGGATTTTGTTTCTCCGTTTGGGAATTTAAATTTTACCGTTGAGAAGTTTCCTTATGGTTAGGTTCGTGGTTCTTAAAACCTGGTCGTAAGTTTATTTTTTGTGTCTTCATTTGGAATAATGTTGTGATATTTTGGTTGATAGATCATACTTCCACCTCACCCAATGGATGCTCAACATGATGTAAACAAAATTCTAAATGAAGATACTAACCATCACTATTTAAATGACTTGGTGGGGTTTTTGTTTTCTTAATGTAAAGATTTGTTGCTTATTCCTTTGGACTATATCGTTAAGTTTTTTTTTCTTCTAACTTTGTGTACTTGGACTATGTAGACATGGGAAATGAAAGATGGAGCAAAGAAACGGACTACAGAACTTGGCAAGTTAATTATGTGTGGGATAGTTTGTAATGGTCAAACGAATGACCGCTACTTTTAGATGGTCTACGAGTGAAATGGAGAGCATAAAAATCATGCAAAAAAGGGTACCGAGTATAAAGTAAAGACGAAGAGGAAGAATACTACTTTCACTAAGAAGACCAAATGTCGTTTCAAGATTCAATTTAAAGTCAACTCGCATACAAGGTGTTTTTTGGAGAAAGTTGTATGCGGTCGTAATAACCACCAAATACCGTAGACTTTGTTAACACATCCTTATGATGCACGAATGGCTGAAGAAGGAAAGCAGATCGTAGATTCCATGACCCAAAAACGTACGAAAACTTATTGATATACTCGGTCACATAAAGTTTAAAAACCCACTATATGCTTCTACTTTTCCAACTATTTACAAAGCCAAAGCGAAATTGAAAAGTGAGCAATGGGAAGAAAGGAATCAAATGCAACAATTAAGGTATTTACGGGAGAAGAATAATTACTCGGTTTTCCATGATGAAGATGAGGATAAACAAATAAAGCATATTCTATTGGCTCATCCGGAGTTTATAAAATTTGCACAGTGCTCCAATCAAGTGCTTCTAATGGATTGCACGTACAAAACCAACAAGTATGAGCTCACGGTCTTGAACTTTGTTGGAAAAATTTCCACCAACTCGCCTTTTAGTGTTGCCTCTTGCTTCTTGAAAAATGAGCCCAAAGAGAGTTATGTGTGAGCACTAAAACAAGTGAAGTTATTCTACGTAGAGGAATATACTCCAGAGGTAATATTACCGACAAGGAACAAACATTGTTGAATGCAATATTGAGGGTTTTCCTGGATGTTCATAACCTTCTTTGCACGTTCGACTTGTGGAATAATATTGAAACTAAGTGCAAGACTGTTATTTTTCCAACAAAGAAAAGCGAAATGAAGAGAATACATCATCTACTGGTAGATCAACAAGAGGAAGCCAAAGAAAAATTAGATAAGGCTGACAAGTTGGCGGAACTAAAATGGACTAGTTTCAAATCGGAGTGGGAAGCCATGACACATTCTATCAGCGTGGAATATTATAAAGAACATGCTCGTATGTTATTGTCTTAGAAAAGTTATCCAAGTGTTGTGAAATATTTGTTGGACAATTGGTTGACTACGCACAAAGAGAAGTTTGTATCAACATTCACGAACCAATATAAACACTTTAAAAACCAAGTTACGAGTACGGCAGAGTCGTCTCACAACCGGTTAAATATGTAGCTTCATAGTTGTGATGGTGGATTTGTTACTGTATTCCAAGCCATACACGACTACTTCCTCCGTGATTTCGATAGAGTTAAGGAGAATTTAAAAAAAAAAAAAACGATCTAGAAAACACGTCAAAAGGTTAGATAATCCTTGGCTTCAGGGAATTACTTATAAAGTGTCACATTGTGCAATTAACAAGATCATGTATGAAGTGCAACATTTTGAGTTGCGCAACTTTGACGGAGAAGAGTGTGTTTGTTTTAACATGACAAGTTTGGGACTCCCACGTTGGGATGTTATAGCCTGGAAAGACGAGGGTACCCAAATACACCACAATATTTTATTTTGATCACAACCTATACAAGACCCACTGTGAATAAACCTCTTGGAGCAACAATCACTCAAGGAATATTTCAACACAGTGTCCACTTGAAATAGGGTTAGTCCGAACTGGCCTAACACATGAATAGTTATATCAGACAAGTGGAGAAATCCAATACACTTTGTGTGACCGTCTATGGATATGAAATCGAGACAATACAACAACAAAGTGTTCAATTGGTAATAGTACGGTATAACCGAAACCTTATAAGATAAATATCAAGTGCCTAGTTAACATACAAGTGTAATTACTTTAATTATAATATAAAACAATTATAATGCGAAAATAAAGTAAAGCACACACCAGAATTTTGTTAACGAGGAAAACTACAATCTTGTAGAAAAACCCCGGGACCTAGTCCAGATTTGAATACTCAATGAATTAAGACGCTACAGAAAGTAAACCTGCAACTTTGTGTAGACAATACTAAGTAAACCAAAATCCTAGTTACTCAGCTTCAGCAGTATTCTTGTTTTGACAATATATAGCAGAACCGAAGTTCTCTATAGATATTTGTTTTGATAATATCTAGCAGAACCGAAGTTCTCAATAGATACTTGATACTAGATATCCTAGCAGAACAGGCATTCTCTTTAGGACTTAAATCTATTATATCTTCTTAATGGTTCAATCTTTCAAGACAGGATTCCTTTGGATCGTATTCCAAACAGTAAAGGATAAACTGTTTGGTAACAAAACTCACTTTATAATCACAATACCGAAATATATGATATAAGCACAGTTAAGGATCTTCAATTTTTAAGACCTGTTACCAGATCCGAAGTTCCTCGGTTACAAGATCAAACAAGACAATGATTACCGAAATAATCAGTCTTGATTACAAGGTTTATGATAAAATCACAAACTACTTGTTGGTCTTAAAAAGGGTTATGTTTTTTGAAAATAAACAACCTCTTTAATCCCGGAAAATCAAGTCACGGAAAGTTACACCAAGATCAAAACACAAGAACAAAAGTCTTCAAATCTTCAAAGTCTTCAATCTTCGATTTAATCTTCAAAGTAACAACCTGCAAAAACTAACTTGATTCCTTATTGATTTGTCGCACAGAACGGAGTTTGTTAACAATGGCAAATCAATGAATCTATTTTACGAATCTAGAAAAACTTAGATCCCTAGAGACGTTAAATCCTTGATCTAGTTTGAGTGAGCCTTATATCAGAAAAGAAGATTCTCAAGAATAAACAAACTAGGTGCAATCAAAGATTCAACAACCGTTAGTCAATCAAATCAATAGAAAACAAAAAGATAAACCGTAATTATCTAGTTTCCCACCAACGGTAATAATAGAGCTTCTCAATCCCAAAGAAGACTTTAAATTGAGCGGCCGTAAAAGATTTCGCCTAATTAGGTTACTCTCCTCTCCAAATAGGCGGCTTCACTAGTAACAACACAACCGAGGAAGTTTGCTGTCACGAAGGATTAGTTTTCTAGAAATGCAAACTTCAAGTATTTATAGACAAGGAAGTTTGGACACCAAGGAATTTCCAAAACTGAAAATATTCTCAAGATATGCAATATATTCCAAATTAGGTTTCCATAATTCCTGGAAATGCTCTGTCCAAAATATTGACCGAAAATCTCTTTGGAAAATCTTCAACTAGTAAATGCACATTACTAATTCTCATTTTCCTAAAAAAAATTAAAAACCTTAAATAAAAGATTCTTAACTTATTTATGTTTCGATCCTGGGATTCTCTTTCATACTTACAATCTTGAATAAAAGATTCTCTTTCATCACATGTTCAAAGTATGTCGACATCCTTACTCTGTAAGTCCTCTTTCATACTTACAATCTTGAAACCGATTTGCCACACTTCCAAACAAGTTTAGAATTGGTTCATCTGACTTTCAAGAACTATGTGATTGATCAAGAACACTCAATCACCAATCATGGGTTTAATCGTTCTACCAAAACAAGTTTCGGTTCTACCTCCATGTGAGTACTGTGCATAGTCACACTAGCTTTCCAAAATTCGGTTGACTAGGTACTAGGATCGGTTCCCCACATATATATGGTATCTAACTTGAATGTGTTTCACATGTCCATAAGATCGGTTCCCCTTTGCCTAAAAACGTGTTGCACATGTCCATAGGATCGGTTCCCCTTTATGCTAAAACATGTTGCACCTTATACAAGGATCGATTCCCCTTTGTGATGTGTTGCACCTCTTACTAGGATCGGTTCCCCTTTACCCAGAGTCGGTCTTACACACAATCACAAACTCGATCATACCATCTCAGGTGATTACTTAAGATCGGTTTCACTAATAAAAGTCATATAAATACAAAAGTCGGGCCTTTGTGAATAGTTTTACCAAGAACACAAACAAGTCATCAACGGTTATACTAATCACACATATTGGTTGTTCACAAGATATGCAATGAATAACAATACCATAACGCCTGGCGATTTCCTTTTCGATTCACAAAACAAGTTCATGAATTTACTTCCTTAAAACACATGTAAAACATTGTTTCCTAGGATGAAATCCTCACCTCATATCCATACATAATCACAATAGCATTTAAACGATTATATCGATGTCTTATTGTTTATGGGTGAAAACTATTTCTGCCGGTTTTGGTAATTTGGGGTGTGTGGATGAGAAATGAGTCTAAACCTTAAACAAATGCACTACACGGGAGTGCTTGTAGATTCGAGAAATCAATCTGTGCAAATCCGGCCTAAACCAAGAAATGGCCGTTCCAGACTTCTTTCGGTCACAAAGTGAAGGAAATGGGGTTGATCTTAGGGAGGGAAGCGAAGAAGGTGTTGAGATTGTGAAGGTGTTGGCTATGTATGACTTGTATCATAAAGCTGAACTGTCTTGCAGGATATAAGCTATCAGTTCCTTGTTTGAATACGATGGTATCAACACTTGCCTCTCGTTGTCCTGGACTTGTTCTTGTTGTTGGAAATAGGGAGGAGAACCTATTTATACAAGTCATTTGAGCCTTATTCACGTCTCTCGTGGGAAGTGGAGGAAGTGGAGTGATGGAGTAGTGGAGTTGTGTGTTAGTGTTACACGACCAGTCTTGCCCACTTCTCCCATCATCACTTAACCGTCCATGACTTCCTGACACGTTCTTGTGATGGCGCGTTGTGCGCTGCACGCTGTAAACCGCCAGACCAATACCCCAGTATGCATCCCCCAGTTTGTAACATGATTGATGTCTGGAATGTGTGGATCGTGGGACCCACAAAAAGTAGCATGTGATGCTAAATTGAATAACTGCGTTATTCGGGAAGTTGATACTTGTGAAGTATCGTGTGTATTCTATGCAGTTACTGCATCGAGTATACTCAGCATGTATGAAGCATCGCTGTTTGAGCATCTCAAAATAGCCTCATGTCCATCCTACTTCATGTGATGGTTTGGAAGTTGCGCAAGCAAATCCACCCTTGACCGACCACATGGTGTGGTAGAATGACGGATGGTGATCACCATGACGCCGCACTGACCAATTAACTCCTGACTAGGGCTGTATAACCAAGCCGGTGAAGTTGGACGGACGAGATGATATTTGAGACACTCATCTACGACCGTTAATGAAATTAGGGTTTTAGAAGAGGTGCGCAAGCATCCCTCTTCAGCCTGGTCGAATCCAAGCTTGGGATACGATTCTGGCCAGGCCGATCGTACATGCGTGTAAACGGCATGACGGTGTAGGCGCCCATATCCCATTATCTCACGAAAGTGTGATTTGGGCCACTCAATTCGTCCGACGAAGTTGAGTGGTCGAGATCAATTTGCGACAGAAAACTAGTGCCGTAAAAGCCGCGCATCGTGCCAACTTCGGGCGCGCGTTGCAAGATGACCAATCTTGGTCAGTCTTGGCCGATTGGTATGGCGTGTAGGTGGTAGGCTGGTGTTCGCGCCTATACCTGACTGTCCCATGAAAACGTGATCTAAGCCACTCAAATCGTCCGGCGAAGTTGAGTGGTCGAGATTAGTTTGCAATCGGGAAGTGTGACCACGCTAGTTTGGGCGGATGATTTGGGATAACCAGGGCATGGTATGCCTTGGCCGATCGGTGAGGGGATAGATGGGTCCACGGTGGTCATGTTGGTATGACCGGACCTGCTTAATCTGATCTTGGACCCTCCATTCGTGCCGGAGAAGATGGACGCTCGTGATGCTCAAAAACCCTAATTTTGGGTTTCACGGCCGTGCGTCATGCTCTATTCGGGCGTACGAATCGGGATGACCAACCATGGTTGGTCGTGACTGATCGGTCAGGTATGTAGGCGGGCCCACGGTGATTGTGTTGACATACTCTGGGCCTTTGAATCTACATCTACACCCTCCATCTATACCTGCGAAGATGGATAGTTGAGACTGCTTTTGCGACACATGTAATGTGCCGCAAACCCTAATTTAGGGTTTTCCGTCCATACTTGGTTTGGACGTTTTGGCAAGCTATGCCAATCTTTTGGGAGGCCGACCATGCGGGGCCCGCGTTGGTTCTAAGCATCGAATATTCCATACCCGCTTGGGGTTATGGAATTGATCCGGGCCATCCAATCATGCCGGTGAAGTTGGATGATCGTGATCATTTCCGGATCGATACTGATACAGTCCGGATGTTCAATCGGGCTAGTATAACACACCGAGAGTTGCTCAATCGGAGATAGTATAACATACCGAGAGTTGCAAATTCATTGCTACATGCTCCAACTCCGGATGAATTTCGGGTGGATTTTGTCACATGATCCATTCTAGGTGAATTAGTAAAGTGAAGAAGTATTCATGCTTTCATTATAATGCTTGGAGATTCAACATGTCCCCTGTTGCACCATTGTAGGGTAGGCATGAGATGGTGATGTGTGATCAAATTAATTAATACTTTTACTACCTAATTAACTAGTAATATAGTAACACTTCTAGTTGTAAAAATTGTCACGAAAGGGTGTAAAAAGCAAAAGAAAATGCCGCACCGATTACAAGGTAGGTAAAGCCGGGTTAAATCCCTTGCATTAATTAATAATGCTCAACCTAATGTTTGGCTCATGCATTAAGTTTTGGTATATGGGATTGTTGCTACATGCTCCAACCTGTTTTGCTACTTATGTATGAAACTTTCACTAGCTTTAGATTATTTAATTTAGCTCACATGATCCATTCTCATGTTAAAGAGTTCACACAAAGAATAAGAAAAGAAAAGTTAGTAAAGATGTGTAAGTTGTAAGTATTCATCAAATCTTATCAATGGCTTTATCTTTTGCAAGATGGCTAGTATAAACCAATAGCGAAGATCTCACTCCTCCTCCTTCTAGACCATCAATTGGAATCTTCTCTCCCTGTAAGCTCAAGCCATCATTGTGTCTCGGTCTGTAACTTCAACTCAAGACCACACTAAGCGGCCAGCACCATGAGCTCCACCAATTCGACCAAATCTCCATTTCACTCCATTCAATACTCAAACCCATATTCAAATTCACTCCACATCACATCGAGCAACATACCAATAACATCTCTCGATTCTTCTTCATCTATAGCGGTCCCAAGCAAGATCATCTCATCAAACTAATTATAACATCTCTCGGCCTCAAATGCAGCCACCTGTCTCAATAACAGGTTCGGTGAAATAATAATTGAGAGATGATTTCTTTACGAGTTTAGGGTGTGGGTGGATTAAAACACCCACCATAAGTACATCCCAATTCTTATTCTCACTCCCTTCTTTTGGATAAGGGACACCTCTTTGACCTCCCCTTAACCTTGGCCGGGCTCCATATAGTATTCGCCCGTGAAATGACACCGCTCGCTCTAAATGAGTAGTTTCTCCTTCTTTTCCTCCGTGCGACTCCAAAGCACCTAATAACTCAAAAACACGCGTAAAGTACATAATTCACAAGAAAAACTAGCAAGAAAGCATAAATACTAGATATTAAATACGGTGTATTCTACACCTAGAGTTGAGAGAATGCGTGTTTGAGAAACGATCAATAAGCATTTCGCCTCGACTTCTCCTCACCAAAAGATTTTATGATAATTGCACTCAAAAGACAGCTTTTTATGGTTCTCACATGTGTGCGGGTAGGAATGAAGAGAGAAATCAAACGTTGAATGGTGGGAAGGACAACTTCCGAAATATTTTTAAAAACCCACATCTTTTAATATTTTGAAAAACCATTTTTCCGTATGGGTATTTCGTACATGCTTTCATTATAATGCTTGGAGATTCGTGTTGCTTGTTGTCGAGAGAGAATGGTGCTAACTGCAAATCGAACTACAAGAAGGAAGCTTTCATCTATGGACGTCACCCTCATGATTGACAAAATTAGCACTCAAGAGATCAAAGAGTAGTGCTTCTATTGGTGGGAGGTTGGGTAGCTCACCATTCTACCGGAATTAACTTACTAGTGACACACACTCAAAAGAAGCTCTTTAGTAGATGGAAGATTTATGGCTGGTGCCTCTCATGATATGAATACGGGTAGTCTCCACTAATGATTGATCGACAACTCTAATAACGCACTTCTCCCTGCACCAAATTCGCATCACCTGGCATGATTAAATCCATTATTTAACACTCAAACAAACAAGAAATCCGAATGTAGTTCTCTAACACTTCCAAGTTCAATTATGTTTGCAGTCAAAATCTCTATGTAAACATACCTAGAAGTATGCTAGGGACTCTAAAATCTTTAAAAGTTGGAGTTTTTAAGTAAAAACTTTTTTTTTCAAATTTTTTAATTTTTTTGTAATTTTGTTTTTAAAAACATGCTTAACCACTCCCCACACCCAAACCTTACATTGTCCTCAATGTAATTGAATCCTCCTAGTAAAGTCAAGGTGGGAAATTTTAACATGATAAGAAACAAGAAAAAGAAATAACAAAAATAAAAAAGATAAGAAATACAAAACCTGAGAGTAACACTCCTCTCCCATCTTTCCCTAAAATCTAAATGCATCTTCCTCAAGCTCTTCCTTTTGAATAGGTGATTGATCATTATTAAGATCAAGGTCGAACTACACTAGCGTCTTCAAAAGTCTCCAAAGGTTGGTCCTTTTCAACACAATTTTTCATTTTCGGACTCACCATAATAAGAATCTTCATCGGTCATGCCGCACCGATAATGAGTAATATGGGTAGTCAAGGTCGATCCACCCACGAGATTCTAGTTGTAAAAATTGTCAATGAAAGGGGGTGTAAAAAGCAAAAGAAAATAAACAAAACAATTAAAAGGTAAAGTTGAAAGCAATAAGAGACAAGATCAAAGCAGTTAAATACAAATTATCAAGGTAAAGCAGCTCTCGGTTACACCAAGCCACCTAGCATGCATTAATTAATAATCCCTTCCGTAAATTCAATCATGAATGTCTTTAAGATCATTCCTATTAGTAAAAACAAAGGGTATATGGGATTGTTGCTACATGCTCCAACCTGGATGAATTTCGTGTATTTAATTCACAGAATGGGATTGTTGTCACATGATCCATTCTAGGTGAATTAGTAAAGTGAAGAAGTATTCATCACTTATCAATGGCTTTATCTTTTGCAAGATGTTAGCGCATAATTTTGGCTTTTACAATTTTAGGCCTTAAATGAAAATCCACCATCAACATTAAGTCCCCTCTTCTTTATCCGAGTTCATCATCCTCTTCCTTGCCTTAGCACGTAATGGTTACACCATTGTGGGGTAGGCATGAGATGAGATTAAATACAAAGCTTAGAGACAAATTTAGATGTTACCAGGAGAGACGGTCATCCCGTCCTTGGAGCATGTCACGTTCAAGAGGCGTCCGAGCGAGTGTTCCCCTAGCATGATGTCGGTCTTGCTCGCTTCGATGGACTGTTACGCCTGTTTCGTTCGTGGAGCTACTTCACCTGCTTGATCGAACGTGGGCTTGATGTGCCTGTTTTGGTTAATCGTGGGTCCGCTGCGTCTGCTTGATCGAACGTGGGACCCGATGTAAGCATGCTTGATTCGAACATGGGCAGATGTGCATGCTTCGATCAAACGTGGGACCACCGTGTACATGTTTCAAACGTCGGCCATGTCCTGCGCCTACTTTGACCGTATGGTTGATGTAATTGCTCGAGTGTCATCTTGCTACTTCGACCAAACACCGACCCAGCTAGCTTGACTAAACACCGGACTTGATGCTTTGACCAAACACCTGCCTTGGTGTTTGCTTTGCTCGAACATGGGACCCGATGTGAGCAAGCTTTCTTTTTAAAAAATGAACCTTATGTGCTCAAATGTAAATGTCTTGTAGAAAGCGTTGAAGCAGCTTCTGGAGCAGGCCCAGGAGAGCGTTGAAGTGTTGGAGCTGAAACGTCTTCTTCTGGAGAGAGAGCTTTGATTGGGGACGGCCGTGTCTGCTTCGACCAATCTGGGGCTAGGATCAAGTGGGACCCACCGCGTGCCTGACTGAACGTCGTCCCTGTGTTTCGACTGAAAACCGGACCTGCTGCGTGCGCCTGTTTTATTCTAATACCAGCCTTGTGACTTTGATCAATACTAGACTTGAAACTTGAGCAATACCGGACTTGTGACTTGATCAATACCGGACTTGTGACTTGATCAACACCGGACTTGAAACTTGAGCAATACCGGACTTGTGACTTGATCAATACCGGACTTGTGACTTGATCAATACCGGACTTGTGACTTGATCAACACCGGACTTGAAACTTGAGCAATACCGGACTTGTGACTTGATCAACACCGGACTTGAAACTTGAGCAATACCGGACTTGTGACTTGATCAATACCGGACTTGAAACTTGAGCAATACCGGACTTGTGACTTGATCAACACCGGACTTGTGACTTGATCAACACCGGACTTGAAACTTGAGCAATACCGGACTTGTGACTTGATCAACACCGGACTTGAAACTTGAGGAATACCGGACTTGTGACTTGATCAACAACGGACTTGAAACTTGAGCAATACCGGTGTTTGGACCCAATACCAGCCTTGTGTACTCCAACGTGAATGTGTGTTCTGTCGTGTGTGACTACACATCTCACGCGTTTTTATACAAGTACTTGACTCATGTCTTTTATTGTAGAATGAAGAAAAGAACTCCTGTTGAGATGTCTTCTCGGGGATAATGTCAAAAGCCAAGTCGGGGAGGTGTTGACAGCTTCAAAGATATGCCGAACATTGATGATGAGTTGTTCACCGCGCCCTTTCAACTATATGAAAATATCCGTTCCACAAGATAACCCTTCTCCTATCGACTTCAAGGTTTTTCATGCTCCGCTGGGCCCTCATGAAGGATGGATGAGACGTATGTTGAGCAATGAGTACATCAAAGATAACTTGACCAGAGCGCAAATTATTGATGTAGCTCGAGTGTTGAAACGGCTCGAGAGGATGTTAAAGTGGTTTCTGGTGCGAACATTGAGGTGGATCCCGGAGAGAGTGTTGAAGAAGGATTCTGAGCGAACGTGGTTCCTGGAGAGAGCGTTGAGGCGGCTCTTGAATAGACCATTGAAGCAGCCTTACGCTAGAGGGAGCGTTGAAGTGTTTCCCTCTTCGGTTCAATTTACCCTTGCATAATTCCATGCTTCTTGACTGACCATCTCTCTCATGTTGAAGAATTCCTTGACTGATGGTGAAGGAACTTCATGCTGAGCCTCAGTCCCCAAGCGTGGTTTACATGGTTTGTTCGTAGTGGTTGTTGTCGAGCCAGATATGGAATATCTTCGACATTGTTTCATTATTGTGGGAGTCGTGCATGTGGTACTGGAGTTGGAGTTGACGGACGCGCAGAATGTTGTATCTCGGTGGTTTTCCTCTTGATGCTTCAGGGAACTGCTTACAGAAGGCTGAAGGTTGTATCGCCTATTGGTGAGATATATGCCCCTACAAACATTATGAGGCTCTTTATTACCGGCATGCCTGGTTCTTTCTATCAGGGCATATGTTGTTGTAGATGAGCGTTCAACAGCTCCAGAGGATGACCAAAAGCGTGGATTCTCCAACATAGCATGATAGACATGTACCACTGTCTGATAAAGTGACTCGCCCGGATCTTGTTCGACCACTGTCTGATAGAGTGACTCGCCCGGATCTTGCTCGATATGACGCGTGGACATCTTTATCTTCTTGAGGCTGCTCCCTTGAGGTATTGGCTCCAGTGGAAGATTGCTGTCATAGAGCGGTGATACGTTGCACCGGCATTCTTTAAACCAAATGGCAGTATGGTATAATAAAAATTTCCGAGAGGAGTTCGAAAAGCTATCTTACTTGCATCATGCTCGTACATCCTTATCTGGTTGTAGCCGCTACATCCATCCATGGAGGAGAACATGCCGTGTTAGCTGGTTGTATCTACTAACATGTCGATGTTAGGTAGAGGAGGATCGTTTTTGGAGCAGCACCTGTTCAAGTCTTTGAAGTCTATGCAACACCTGATCTATCCATTTTCCTCGTGTATGAACTACAAATTTTTAACCGACTTGGATCCAAGTATGACATGTAGATGATGGGTGACCAATTTTCATCTAAATCCGGCATTTCTTCATATCTCCAAGCGAATATGTCCTGATACTCTTTGAGAAGTTCCACGAGCTTCGTGCGTTTATCCGTACACAAGGTTGAGCTGATGGAAATAGGCCTAGGAGATTCCTCAACGATTTCAATCTCATCAGTTGTGGAGTTGGTGCCATCTTGCAGCTGTTGTGGAGCATCTAGCACTTGTTCTTGTGGTTCGTTCTTTGTTGTAGCATTCCATTGGGTGGAGAGACCGGGTGCACGTCTCTCCCTACTAATTGATAATGGCAAGTGTCGGTATACCGTTTTCCCATTCTGGTCACGACTCGCCATAAAAGTTCGTTCCCTCTTCGTGTGAACGTGGGTCGTGGCTTCACAGGATGGAGAAGAATGCTTCGTCAGCAAAGATGCATCGTGGGTTTTAGCCCTCAATGATTCAAGCCGGTCTTCTTACTGAATTGACGCCCACGTGGGGAGTGGGACGCAACGAACTTGTCTGATTCTTTTCGCGGAGCTTCTCCCGTATGTGCTGGTTTGGTTTCCCTCGAAGTCCGTCATTGTGGTAGGATGCCATAAGATCTTGCCTGAGCGAACCTTGGTCGTCCCGAGAGTCTTGAGAGTAATCACATTTAAAAGACACACCCGTGTCGATGAGGGCCCTCTTGAACTCTGAATCCTCGATGTGTGCAGTGGCATGTAAGGCCCGGTTGTGCCCTTCTTCTGGTTGATTGCAGCAAAACGTCTCCGCGCGCTGATTCTTCGAGAGGTGTGAAAGTTCGCATAAAATTTCCACTAGAGAAACCGCTTCCCGATCCACCGGCCTCTGGTTCATAGTGAAACTATTGACTTGAGGAGGATCGTTGTGAGGATCAGTCCCCAGTGTAGGAGTCTCCATGACAGGACCGCTCATATCTGATGTTGCTTCTTTGATCAGGTCCATGGAGGTCTGCACCGCTGAAGTACCTTCTCCGGTGCGTTGAATGCGTTCCTTTTTTGCTCCAGGGGATGTCGCGGATCTTGTGGCAATCGATCAGTTAATGTCTTAAGAAAAGTGAGTACCTCTTTCTGAGTTGCGGCCATATCCGTTTGAGTCTTAGCAAGAACTTCCTGCTTCTCCATCAAGTCTGCAATGGTAATGGGGGATGGTCCTCCTCTCGTCCCTCCGGCTCCTCGTCCCGATGAAGGAGTGGAAGTTGTTGCTCGGTGACTACCGGAGGTGTTGCACTTGATGAGATGCTGGGATTTGCGGCTGCTCTGGCTCTGGTGATGGGAGGTGTTACACTTACTGGAACATCTCCTGCTACGCTGCCACTGGTGGTAGAAGTGACGGCTCCATAAGATGTATTGACCACGGTAGCTCCACCGATGGTACATCGACACCGAGAGTGTTATCCACACTAGCTCCATCGAATTGATTGTTGATCCAAACTTGAGTTCTACCATCTTGAAATGGATTGATGATTGAATTGGTCCTAAGATCTACCCTTTTTGAAATTGATAAAATTGAATCGGATTTTGAAGAAATTGACTTTACAACCGAGAGATTAACCTCCCGCTGTGGTCGCTAATTGTTTATGGGTGAAAACTATTTCTGTCGGTTTTGGTAATTTGGGATGTGTGGATGAGAAATGAGTCTAAACCTTAAACAAATGCACTACACGGGAGTGCTTGTAGATTCGAGAAATCAATCTGTGCAAATCCGGCCTAAACCAAGAAATGGCCGTTCCAGACTTGTTTCGGTCACAAAGTGAAGGAGACGGGGTTGATCTTAGGGAGGGAAGCGAAGAAGGAGTTGAGATTGTGAAGGTGTTGGCTATGTATGACTTGTATCAGAAAGCTGAACTGGCTTGCAGGATGTAAGCTATCAGTTCCGGTGTTTGAATACGATGGTATCAATACTTTCCTCTGTTGTCTGTACTTGTTCTTGTTGTTGGAAATAGGGAGGAGAACCTATTTATACAAGTCATTTGAGCCTTATTCACGTCTCTCGTGGGAAGTGGAGGAAGTGGAGTGATGGAGTAGTGGAGTTGTGTGTTAGTGTTACACGACCAGTCTTGCCCACTTCTCCCATCATCACTTAACCGTCCATGACTTCCTGACACGTTCTTTTGATGGCGCGTTGTGCGCTGCACGCTGTAAATCGCCAGACCAATACCCCAGTATGCATCCCCTAGTTTGTGACATGATTGATGTCTGGAATGTGTGGATCGTGGGACCCACAAAAAGTAGCATGTGATGCTAAATTGAATAACTGCGTTATTCAGGAAGTTGATACTTGTGAAGTATCGCGTGTATTCTATGCAGGTACTGCATCGAGTATACTCAGCATATATGAAGCATCGTTGTTTGAGCATCTCAAAATAGCCTCATGTCCATCCTACTTCATGTGATGGTTTGGAAGTTGCGCAAGCAAATCCTCCCTTGACCGACCACATGGTGTGGTAGAGTGACAGATGGTGATCACCATGACGCCGCACTGACCAATTAACTCCTGACCAGGAATGTATAACCAAGCCGGTGAAGTTGTACGGAAGAGATGATCTTTGAGACACTCATCTACGTCCGTTAATGAAATTAGGGTTTTAGAAGAGGTGCGCAAGCATCCCTCTTCAGCCTGGTCGAATCCAAGCTTGGGATACGATTCTGGCCAGGCCGATCGTACATGCGTGTAGACGGCATGACGGTGTAGGCGCACATATCCCATTATCTCACGAAAGTTTGATCTGGGCCACTCAATTCGTCCGACGAAGTTGAGTGGTCGAGATCAGTTTGCGACAGAAAACTAGTGCCGCAAAAGTCGCGCATCGTGCCAACTTCGGGTGCGCGTTCCAAGATGACCAATCTTGGTCGGTCTTGGCCGATCGGTCTGGCGTGTAGGTGGTAGGCTGGTGTTCACGCCTATACCTGACTGTCCCATGAAAACGTGATCTAAGCCACTCAAATCGTCCGGCGAAGTTGAGTGGTCGAGATTAGTTTGCAATCGGGAAGTGTGACCACGCTAGTTTGGGCGGATGATTTGGGATAACCAGGCATGGTATGCCTTGGCCGATCAGGTGAGGGGATAGATGGGTCCACGATGGTCATGTTGGTATGACCGGACATGCTTAATCTAATCTTGGACCCTCCATTCGTGCCGGAGAAGATGGACGCTCGTGATGCTCAAAAACCCTAATTTTGGGTTTCACGGCCGTGCGTCATGCTCTATTCGGGCGTACGAAATCGGGATGACCAACCATGGTTGGTCCTGACTGATCGGTCAGGTATGTAGGAGGGCCCACGGTGATTGTGTTGGCATGCTCTGGGCCCTTTGAATCTACATCTACACCCTCCATCTATACCTGCGAAGATGGATGGTTGAGACTTTTTTGCGACACATGTAATGTGCCGCAAACCCTAATTTAGGGTTTTCCGTCCATACTGGTTTAGACGTTTTGGCAAGCTATGCCAATCTTTTGGGGAGGCCGACCATGCGGGGCTCGCGTTGGTTCGGCAGCGAATATTCCATACCTGCTTGGGGGTTATGGAATTGATCCGGGCCATCCAATCATGCTTTGGTGAAGTTGGATGATCGTGATCATTTCAGGCATCGATACGGCCAGTCCGGATGCTCAATCGGGCTAGTATAACACACCGAGAGTTGCTCAATCGGGCTAGTATAACACGCCGAGAGTTGCAGCAATACGGGTATTTCGTACATGCTTTCATTATAATGCTTGGAGATTCGTGTTGCTCTGAGAGTAACACTCGGTCGTCATGCCGCACCGATAATGAGTACAGAAATACAAGGCTGGTTACGCATTAATTAATAATGCTGTAAATTCACAGGGTATATGGGATTGTTGCTACATGCTCCAACCTGGATGAATTTCGTGTATTTAATTCATATAATGGGATTGTTGTCACATGCTCCATTCTAGGTGAATTAGTAAAGTGAAGAAGTATTCATCACTTATCAATGGCTTTATCTTTTGCAAGATGTTAGCGCATAATTTTGGCTTTTAGCCTTAAATGAAAATCCACCATCAACACTTATCTACAAAGTTTAATGGTTAAGCAATAAACCTCATATTGTATTTATTAATACTACGTCTAACTAGAGTGTTCATGCTTCGCAATTTTGTTTTTCAATATGCACGACTTGAAAGATACGTTAGGGAATGAAACAGTTCAAGTCAAATATCACTAACCTCAAGTGGAAGGATGATGTTGTCGTTGTAGCTTCTTACTTCTTCACTTCACTTCTTCAAGTCTTCGCAATACTTGTAATGTCTCATATCCTAATACTTTCAAGCTAACCTATACGAAGTTGACTCTAGTACATAATCAAGCGACTCTTTAAATGAGTTTTGATTCACTAAAATATGACAACCTAACTTGACATACCAACGCTTAGTGGGTTCAACCGAGCTATGCTCTAACAATCTCCCCCCTTTGTCAATTTTAGTTACAAAACTCTTACATCATATGGATAAACAAATTACAAGAATTCATTACACATACGGTTGATTCCCGAATTCAACAACACAATAACTTGTATACATTCAATCCTTAAATGCCGCTGTTGACATTATGATAACAAAGAATATTACTCCCCCTAAAGGTAAGATAGGTATATTTTATCAATCCGCACGTCTTTGTTATTCCTTTGTAATGATATGTTACTCCCCCTTAGTCTATGCTTTCACTCTTTCGTTAGATAAAAGTTTAAGCACCAATGTCCTTTCCCTTAGTGATACCAATCAATATAAAATCAATGCCATTATCACTTGTTTACTCCATATATTTCTCCCCCTTTTTTCACAAAATGACAAAAAAATAAAAAAATAAAGGACAAACCGAAAAGAATCTTACAAATCTCAAAATAGACTTGCAACCTATAAAGTTAAGCACGATGGTTCCACACACCATTTTTGATAACCAATATCAAAACCGAAATTACAAAGTAATTTTGTTTTGATATGTTATCAAGGAAATAATTTCCCGAAGCAATTTTCCCTAATAGTTTAGCAAACCAAAAAGAAACTAAGCACCTTAGTCCCTTTGCTAAACCGATTGTACATATACAATCGCTTGTTCGATAAGACCAAAATAAAGATAAATCTATTTTTCTCATCAGGTTCTAATTATCCATATAACTTAGACCTTTTAGTTTTAAACAAGACAAGTACTAGGTTAGTTAACTAGCATTTCTTGTTAAGGCATTCGATTAGACTTGAATAACCGAAACCTCCACTTTGATAAGTCTAACTAAGATCAGAATTAACTTAGTTTCTCTTATCCGGAATCGAATTGGACTAACAATTCATCCTGTAAACCTTTTTTTTCGTTAAGCCATAAAAAATTCATACAAACCAAAATAAATCAACTTGCATAATTATTCACCTCAACCGGAAGCAATTGAAACAACATAGACATTAAAGCACCGCAATTGCACCGAAATTTTGTAAGCCTAAACGATTGATACCAAACAATAAAGCAAGATAACAATAGTTTTCTTAATCGGAACCAATTGAATCACACACATCCATACACAATAATGGAATAAAACATCAATTGTACCGAAATTTTGTTAAGCAAAAGCAATATATATAAGCAATAAAATCAGGCTTTTCTTAAACAGGAAAACGATTAACTAACAAAGTCGTTACCTCTAGCTCCGCATCCTCTTCACCTCAATGTTTTGTTATCCTTTCGCAAAGACATAAGAACAACAAAAGCAACCTTTACCAGAGAAAGGTTGAAGTGGTTTTAACTATTACGTGCCAATAGCAATAAGCTAATACCAAAAACTCATATGTATACTATATACACAACTTATGAGAAATAAATTGATAATAGTATAATCGTGACTCGCATATGGGATTAATTGTCATCATCCTTTTATGATTATTTGATTAAGCAACCTAAAAGGTTAGATATGATCAAAAGTCACAAAATCATAAAAAGGTAACCGATATGAGACCTAATTATCTCATATAACGATGACAACATGGAGCTACATTCATTTGATCAAGAACGTTTATCACAATATTCTGAATGACATGAGTATTGAAACTTATCATTCGAGTGTCATCATTGTGACTATCTTTTGATACCTTCCAGGATGTCTTTAGAGACGACTTTGGACACCATTTAGAAATGGGTTTTACAGGAGCAGCTTTGTTCTTCCTATTATTTCCTCTTGAAATCCAAGATGAATCTCTTGAGGAAACATTAGGGTAACTGAAATGTTGAAAACTCTGAGAGTTAGTCTTTTTCCAATTTGGAATATCAGATCTTGCCTTTACAAAGTTATCTCTCCTTTTATTGTTTGAGCGATAATGATAAAACTTTGTAGAAGCCTGATAAAGAAGCTTTGAACTATCATTACAATAATTCTTTTGCTCATTTTTAGGACAATGATGTCCTGATTTAGCACGAGAAGCATTATTGAGTTCAGCCAATTTTGCGGAAACACGTGCATCTATGGCTTTCTCATTCCTTTTACGGAATCTGCATCCCCTTTCCAAGTGTCCTTTATTTCCACAATAAGAGCAATGCTTAGTAACACACTAAACATGAGGCTTAGTGTTACCTTGTTGTGGATTCTCTTTAATTGGAGTTTGACGGATTTTACGTTTCCCGTCTTTTGCTGAAGATAAAGGTGTTACAAATTTTTCTTTTATGGAAGAGCAATCTTTTGTTGCACCTTTTGAAGCAATTTCTTCAGCAGAGTCTTTAGGTTTTACAAACTTTGTCTCTCCTGTTTAGTATTCAAAGTTTGTTTACCTTTGTAGCCCAATCCTCGCGTGTCACGAGGAACTCTAGTTGACTTCAACATTGAGTCAAGTTGTTTTGTGCTACTATCGAACTTTTTCAAGTTCGCTTTCATACCCATATTCTCTTTTTCCAGTGTTTTTATTTTTTCGAGAGCATTATCTAGATCAACCTTAAATTTATTAATTTGAACTTTATAATCTATTTTAGATTCGGTAGAATTATACTTACCTTAGTGTTCTTCAGGTTCTCCAGCTCCGTATATAGTTTCCTTTCTCGATCATGGCTTTCTTCGATCTGCTTTCTGTAACATCTCATGCGTTTAGGATAATTACCAGCACCAATAATCTCACTATCGTTCTTCAATTCATCAAGTTCCTCTTTCAATCTTTCATTCTCTTCACGAAGATCACATTCAAGTGCCTTTGGCTCTGGAGTTACTTCAATATCCTTTTCAGGTGTGCATTCAATAGTTGCATGAAAAGCTTTGTTCTCTTGATCCTTGGAACAATTAGAGCTATCACCATTTTGTTCTCTATTCTCTACACATTTCTGTGATTTTTCAGAAGGATAAGATGCATCTTTAGAAGAGCTATTTTTCTTTTGTCTTAATAACTTTTTGAATTGTCGTGCGGTTGTATCGACACTACAATTCTCAATTTGTGTCTCACAAGAATTTTTTGCCGAAGAACTAGTCTTAATTGGAGCTTTAAGGGTAATACCCTCTTCATTCTTGAATTGGTATTCAAGGTCAAAGTTATTTAATTTACCAACTAGAGTGCTTCTAGATAGTGTGAAAAGATCATTTGCTTCCATGATGGCATGCTTTTTAGATTCGTATCTTGGTGGTAAAGACCTTAGAGTTTTACACACAATATCTTTATCTGAAAATAGTTTTTCCTAAAGCGTAAAAGGCATTCACTATTTAAGAAAGTTTTTGATCAAACTCATCAAAGGTATCGTCTTCATCCATACGAAGGTTTTCCCATTTAGAAGATAGGGTTTGAACTTTGAAGCCTAGCTTCCTTTTCAGAGGCATTCCCTTCAAATACGATATTAAGAATATCCCAAGCCTCCTTTGATGTTTTACACCTGGTTACATGATGATGGAGGTCTCGAGTTACAACATGGATAATGGCGTTCAATCCATAGGAATTTTGCTTCGAAAGCAATTTTTCTTCATTATTGAATTCATTCAATTCCTTTAGTCTAAACTCGGTGGTTGAGTTGTTGACAATAATTTTGGGTGTTCATACCCATCAATAACTAAAACCCAAGTGTTAAAGTCATGAGATTGAAGAAAAGACTGCATAGCCATTTTCCACCATAGATAGTTTGAGCCATCAAACCCTGGAGGTACGTTAACTGAATCAACCATTTGATTTAAAACTTATAGGTTGGATCACACCAAACACAGATTGTTAGATCTTTTCGTGTTTGCCTGCTCTGATACCAATTGAAAAGACGAGGGTATCCAAATACACCACATTCTTTTATTTTGATCACAACCTATACAAGACCCACTGTGTATAAACCTCTTGGAGCAACAATCACTCAAGGAATATTTCAACATAGTGTCCACTTGAAATAGGGTTATTCCGAACTGGCCTAACACATGAATAGTTATATCAGACAAGTGGAGAAATCCAATACACTTTGTGTGATCGTCTATGGATATAAAATCGAGACAATACAACAACAAAGTGTTCACTTGGTAATAGTACGGTATAACCGAAACCTTATAAGATAAATATCAAGTGCCCAGTTAACATACAAGTGTAATTACTTTAATTATAATATAAAAATAATTATAATGCGGAAATAAAGTAAAGCACACACCAGAATTTTGTTAACGAGGAAAACTGCAATCTTGTAGAAAAACCCTGGGACCTAGTGATAAGCACGTATGTGCTACTTTTTATACCCATATTTATATTAGCTAGGATTCGGTATTTTGACTCATAACACTATTTTAGTGCTTTTGTAGAAAGTACAAGTAAATTCGATCATCCGAAAAATAAATGGCTTAACTTTACAAGCTATAGGCGTTTGCGGTGAAAACAACCAATGTACTACTCATGGCACCGGAATGACTAAGAGAGAGACGGAGCTTCATCACTGGTTGGGCTACCACGTTAACAATTTATGGTGTCAGCACCTAGCCATTATTTTATGGCCCGGGAATGTCACAATTCAAGCACGTCTCCACTAAAATCTAAGAGCAACAAAGTCCGATCTGTGGGGTTCCTAAAGGCTATATGATCTGAAGTTGGATCCAAGTGAAAGTTCTCAATGAAGAAAAATGGAGACGGACTGGAGCTTCGAAACAACAGATAGAAGATGGGTTTTGTCTGCCGGCAATGGTGTTATCTCGAATGGGTTTGGATAGTGAAGGATAGGTTCTCAGGCTGAGCTGTTGCTGCCAGTGAACAAGAAGATGCCGAGAGCCAGACGGATAGAGAACAAGGGAGACGATTGAAGTAGTTCAGGTCTCGGGAAAGATAAGCAGTAATGGTTGGTTCGATGGTCTGCAAAGGTTCTCTCCAGGGAATTGTATCGACTGGTGGTGGCGGGATGAATCTGTTGATCGTTACACTAGGGAGAAACGTGAGCAGGTTGAGTTCAGTGTTGGTGGTTGGACTTGTTTGGCCGGAAGAATAATGGTTGCAGTCGGAGTTGATTGAACTGGCAGTGGTGATTTCTATGAGCTGTTGACGCTGGTAGAGTTTGGTCAGTTCGCAGCCACGAATACAGTTGGAATCAACTCCATGAACTAATGATTACAGGCACGTACACTAGAGATTAGTGAGTAGGTGGTCACATGGATCGATTTCTGGTGGTGGTCGTTTGGGTCAATCTGTGTGGGAGATGCTAACAAGAAAGCTGCGATGAAGAGTTATGAAAACGGTGGATTGTGGTGATTATGGAGGAGATTAACAAGGGACTTGAGTATGCAATCCTGGGAATAAAGAGAAGCTGAAGTTAGATGGTCCGATAATGGATGAGTGCTACTGGTGGTCTGTCTGGTGCCGAGGTTGAGAAATGGAAATTGGTTTAGTGGCCTGAATTTGTGCCTGGCGAGAAAACAACGAGAGGAAAGAAAGAGGTGTGCTGTTGAGTCTATGCATCGAGTTTAAGGAGCTGGTGATGCGACTGGTGGTTTGTCTCTCTAGCAGCAGGGAGCAAAGAGACGCAGGGTTAGTTGTTATGCAGCAGCACTGAACAGTGAGAAAGAGGAACTGGTTGCGTTCGATGAGCAGTCGATGGTGATGCTTGCAGTCAATGGAAATGATGTTTACGGCAACAAAACAATGGAGATAGAGACTTCAAGAACAGGCATGAAGGAAGATGGGTATTGACTGCTGCTTCACTGTTTCATTGTGGCTGAATGAAGATGAACCGGAATTGGTGTTGCCGGTGATGAGTCGGAGTTGGCTGAGACGGACAGAGATAAATGATGGTTCCTGTGATTGGAAGTTGCTAGGAGCTTGATTGAGGTGCTGCAACGAAGTGGATATGCTTGCACGGATATATTGAGTTTTTGTTTTGAGCTCGAACCGGCTGGAGATAACGATGGCTGAGAGTTGTGTTCGTGACCTGAGTTTTGAGGAGAATTGAATTAGGAGTTGGACGGGATTATACTCAATGCGATAGAGCTGAAGTGATAGCTTTTCTTAAGAAATATCTCAACTGCATATGAACTGAAGTTGGTTGAATCATTGGTGTTTACCGGAAGTTCATGAGAGTGGTGGATTCAGTCTACCAGTATCTATGTGGGGTTGTTCGATTGCATGGAGGATGGTCGCTGGTGTTGTTTACATGGCAAGATGCAACAAAGATGGGAGACTTCAATGGATTATACAAAAAAGAAGATAGAAGATGCAGCTGGTGGTCTCTCTAGTTTCCTTCAGTAGCAACATCAGCTTGAGGGTGCTGTGTACTCAATCGGTGGAGGAATGGAAAAGTTTGTTGG
Source organism: Papaver armeniacum (assembly GCA_023531295.1). Taxonomy (NCBI): domain Eukaryota; kingdom Viridiplantae; phylum Streptophyta; class Magnoliopsida; order Ranunculales; family Papaveraceae; genus Papaver; species Papaver armeniacum. The sequence goes on along the minus strand of JAJJWW010003200.1, from coordinate 28,672 downwards.
TTAAAGTTGGTTTGGGTGCTACGGCCTACGGTTCGATTTAGGAAGCAGATGAGTTGGTTTTGAGCAATGGGTTCAAGCATCTGATGCAAATGGTGGAATGAAACTGAAGTTGTAGTCAGTCTGGGAAGGAGATGAAGTTGTCAGGGAAGGGGCTAGACGGACAGAAACATGCTGTGGCCAGTTTCGGCAGGAGTCGTACTTAGAAATTTGGTTTGTGGTCTGAAGTTGGAAGTCGGGTATTGGTTTGGGCCCATTAGGACTAATTCTGCTAGGGCCTATTTGCGACTTCACGTAACAGCATCTATATGAGCCAGAGAAAGAGAAAGCAAAAGAGAAAAAGAAGAGGAGGAGGCCGGTTTTGGAGTTCCAGACGGGAGGCTGCGGCGGCTACACAGCCGTTTCACAGTCTAGGGTTTGGAGTTTTACTTCTCCATTTTTGCTTAGCTATTTTGATTTGAATCTTTTTATGGCTTTTGAGAAAAAGCCATGGCTAGCTAGAGCCATGTTAGGGTTTAGGTAGAACCCAATTTTATTGTGAAAACTCTATATTTATATGCTTAATAATGAGTTGATTGATTAGTATTTTTTCTTCATATAGCTTGGTATTTAATTTCTCATGTGATTTTCTTGATTATTTATGCTTTTGAATTGATATTTCGTTCTTCGGTTAAATCCCTAGACGTGGTATGCAAGGATAGATAGGTATTGCTTTAGAATCACTACCCATGAAGCGAAGAAAATTACAAATGGAGAAACAATATTTTAAAAGGCATGGAATATATTTTTAACGATTAGTAGAGTTTGCATAATTAATTGGTGGAAACCTTGAAGACCCTAATAACCCGTTATTGTTAGAATCTTATATTATATCATTTTTGTTCTTTCTAACTTCAATGAACTTTAGATGAAGATGATTCAAACAGAAATCCTTAAACATCATCTTATTAATTAGTTCATTCTTGGTATTAGTTGGTAGAGTTTTTGCACACTCACCTCGTGGGAACGATTTTTCAATAATGAGTTGATTGATTAGTAGTTTTTCTTCATATAGCTTGGTATTTAATTGCTCATGTGATTTTCTTGATTATTTATGCTTTTGAATTGATATTTCGTGCTTCGGTTAAATCCTAGACGTGGTATGCAAGGATAGATAGGTAATGCTTTAGAATCACTTGCCATTGTCTACTAGTTAGACGACTGTTTGTCTACTAGTTAGCACTTGCGATTTTTATTGTAGGTTTCCGAGCCTATCAAGTTTTTGGCGCCGTTGCCGGGGAGTGGTTGCTAAATACTCTCTGATTGATATTTTTTTTGTACATAATTTTATTTGGTTTTTCTTTTAGATTTCTTTTGGTTCTTTTTACGCATTTTATTTGAATTTTTAGGTACCTTAGCCTGAAGTGCTGTGGGCGAAAAGAAAGAATGCACTCGCAAGTCTTTTGCAAGAGCCACTCGGAAGATCCATTAGAGGTTTGCTTAGCTCATTTTGGGTGTGATTTTGATGATGATAGTGTTATTTGTGAAGTCAATGCCTTATTAGACTCCACACCACTGCTAGACACTAATAAATGGAAGCCCAAACTAGAACCTCTAGTTATGTCTGAGTCTCGACTAGTTCCATCAGTTGAGAATGGTCCGACCTTGACCCATAATCCATTAAGTTCTGATTTTTTTTGTCTTGATGATATTGATAATGAAACCGTTTTACATAATAATGGGTCTATGAGTCGTGATACTATTGCTCCAATGAGGCCTTGTTCGGCAAGTGAATTTGAACCAACATATGTTTATGCGCCCGACTTAGCTGAAGTTGAACCAATTTCAGTCGTGGAAGTTATTTCCGCTAACTTGGAACCTGATTTAGGGAGTACAAAAACTGTTCCATTCTTTAAACAATATTTACTAATTATCTACGAACCTGATTTACTTCATATTCAAGGTTCGAATTATGTTTTAAATAAGATTGAATTCAGTTTTTTCTCTATAGGTACTAATATTTCTTACTGCAGGTTCATGTTTATGACTAATCATATTAGTTGGGTTGATCCCCAACTTTTCAGACTATATATATATGATTTGCACCGTACTTTGGGGTACCAACCTCACTATTGTTTGAGAACGTGCTACTGAAAACAGGGAAACAAATACATTTCGCTTCATGGGAGTCAACCCATCAGATTTGTTCCCTTTACTCTTATCTTTTATTTTTTAAATCTCCCATCTTAATTTCTACGTTGGATGACTCAATTACATTGAGGACAATGTAATGTTTAAGTGTGGGGGTGTGGCACTTTCATTAGGAATTAAAATAAAAAAGAAAAAAAAAATTACATATTATGACCAGCTGTGTAGCGGGTCTTTAAAAAAAATGATCAGCTGTTTAGCGGTTCTTTTTGTCTAGCTGTTTAGCAAACATCTATGCCACTGTTTAGTGGTTTCGTCTAGCTGTTTAGCAGACATCTCTCGGTCTTGTTGTTTAGCGGATCAGTCTCGTTGTTTAACAGACAACACTCTTCATATCCAGCTGTGTAGCGGATATATTCTTTGTTTTGCTCGAGGACTAGCAAAATATAAGTGTGGGGGTGTTGATAAGCACGTATGTGCTACTTTTTATACCCATATTTATATTAGCTAGGATTCGGTATTTTGACTAATAACACTATTTTAGTGCTTTTGTAGAAAATACAAGTGAATTCGATCATCCGAAAAATAAATGGCTTAACTTTACAAGCTATAGGCGTTTACGGCGAAAACAACTAATGTACTACTCATGGCACCGGAATGACTAAGAGAGAGACGGAGCTTCATCACTGGTTGGGCTACCACGTTAACAATTTATGGTGTGCACCTAGCCATTATTTCATGGCCCGGGAATGTCACAATTCAAGCACGTCTCCACTAAAATCTAAGAGCAACAAAGTCCGATCTGTGGGGTTCCTATAGGCTATATGATCTGAAGTTGGATCCAAGTGAAAGTTCTCAATGAAGAAAAATGGAGACGGACTGGAGCTTCGAAACAGCGGATAGAATATGGGTTTTGTCTGCCGGCAATGGTGTTATCTCGAATGGGTTTGGATAGTGAAGGATAGGTTCTCAGGCTGAGTTGTTGCTGCCAGTGAACAAGAAGATGCCGAGAGCCAGACGGACAGAGAACAAGGGAGACGATTGAAGTAGTTCAGGTCTCGGGAAAGATAAGCAGTAATGGTTGGTTCGATGGTCTGCAAAGGTTCTCTCCAGGGAATTGTATCGACTGGTGGTGGCGGGATGAATCTGCTGATCGTTACACTGGGGAGAAATGTGAGCAGGTTGAGTTCAGTGTTGGTGGTTGGACTTGTTTGGCCGGAAGAATAATGGTTGCAGTCGGAGTTGATTGAACTGGCAGTGGTGATTTCTATGAGCTGTTGACGCTGGTAGAGTTTGGTCAGTTCGCAGCCACGAATACAGTTGGAATCAACTCCATGAACTAATGATTACAGGCACGTACACTAGAGATTAGTGTGTTGGTGGTCACATGGACCGATTTCTGGTGGTGGTAGTTTGGGTCAATCTGTGTGGGAGATGCTAACAATAAAGCTGCGATGAAGAGTTATGAAAACGGTGGATTGTGGTGATTTTGGAGGAGATTAACAAGGGACTTGAGTATGCAATCCTGGGAATAAAGAGGAGCTGAAGTTAGATGGTCCGATAATGGACGAGTGCTACTGGTTGTCTGTCTAGTGCCGAGGTTGAGAAATGGAAATTGGTTTAGTGGCCTGAATTTGTGCCTGGAGAGAAAACAACGAGAGGAAAGAAAGAGGTGTGCTGTTGAGTCTATGCATCGAGTTTAAGGAGCTGGTGATGCGACTGGTGGTTTGTCTCTCTAGCAGCAGGGAGCAAAGAGATGCAGGGTTAGTTGTTATGCAGCAGCACTGAACAGTGAGAAAGAGGAACTGGTTGTGTTCGATGAGCAGTCGATGGTGATGCTTGCAGTCAATGGAAATGATGTTTACGGCAACAAAACAATGGAGATAGAGACTTCAAGAAAAGGCATGAAGGAAGATGGGTATTGACTACTGCTTCACTGTTTCATTGTGGCTGAATGAAGATGAACCGGAATTGGTGTTGCCGGTGATGAGTCGGAGTTGGCTGAGACGGACAGAGATAAATGATGATTCCTGTGGTTGGCAGTTGCTAGGAGCTTTATTTAGGTGCTGCCACGAAGTGGAGATGCTTGCACGGATATATTGAGTTTTTGTTTTGAGCTCGAACCGGCTGGAGATAACGATGGCTGAGAGTTGTGTTCGTGACCTGAGTTTTGAGGAGAATTGAATTAGGAGTTGGACGGGATTATACTCAATGCGACAGAGCTGAAGTGATAGCTTTTCTTAAGAAATATCTCAACTGCATATGAACTGAAGTTGGTTGAATCATTGGTGTTTATCGGAAGTTCATGAGAGTGGTGGATTCAGTCTGCCAGTATCTGTGTGAGGTTGTTCGATTTCATGGAGGATGGTCGCTGGTGTTGTTTACATGGAAAGATGCAACAAAGATGGGAGACTTCAATGGCTTATACAAAAAATAAGATAAAAGATGCAGCTGGTGGTCTCTCTAGTTTCCTTCAGTAGCAACATCAGATTGAGGGTACTGTATACTCAATCGGTGGAGGAATGGAAGAGTTTGTTGGTTAAAGTTGGTTTGCGTGCTACGGCCTACGGTTCGATTTAGGAAGCATATGAGTTGGTTTTGAGCAATGGGTTCAAGCATCTGATGCAAATGGTGGAATGAAACTGAAGTTGTAGTCAGTCTGGGAAGGAGCTGAAGTTGTCAGGGAAGTGGCTAGACGGACAGAAACATGATGTGGCTAGTTTCGGCAGGAGTCGTACTTAGAAATTTGGTCTGTGGTCTGAAGTTGGAAGTCGGGTATTGGTTTGGGCCCATTAGGACTAATTCTGCTAGGGCCTATTTGCGACTTCACGTAACAGCATCTATATGAGCCAGAGAAAGAGAAAGCAAAAGAGAAAAAGAAGAGGAGGAGGCCGGTTTTGGAGTTCCAGACGGGAGGCTGCGGCGGCTACACAGCCGTTTCACAGTCTAGGGTTTGGAGTTTTACTTCTCCATTTTTGCTTAGCTATTTTGATTTGAATCTTTTTATGGCTTTTGAGAAAGCCATGGCTAGCTAGAGCCATGTTAGGGTTTAGGTAGAACCCAATTTTATTGTGAAAACTCTATATTTATATGCTTAATAATGAGTTGATTGATTAGTAGTTTTTCTTCATATAGCTTGGTATTTAATTGCTCATGTGATTTTCTTGATTATTTATGCTTTTGAATTGATATTTCGTGCTTCGGTTAAATCCCTAGACGTGGTATGCAAGGATAGATAGGTAATGCTTTAGAATCACTACCCATGAAGCGAAGAAAATTACAGCGGAGAAACAATATTTTAAAAGGCATGGAATATATTTTTAACGATTAGTAGAGTTTGCATAATTAATTGGTGGAAACCGAAGACCCTAATAACCCGTTATTGTTAGAATCTTATATTTTATCATTTTGTTCCGAACTTATGAAATCCTTAAACATCATCTTATTAATTAGTTCATTCTTGGTATTAACAGGTAGAGTTTTTCACACTCCTCGTGTGAACGACCTATACTTGCCATTGTATACTAGTTAGACGTTGTGCACTTGCAGTATTTTATTGTAGGTTTCCGAGCCTATCACCTAGTCCACATTTTAATACTCAATGAATTAAGACGCTACAAAAAGTAAACTACAACTTCGTGTAAACAATACTAAGTAAACTAAAATCCTAGTTGAAAAGGCTAGGGTACCAAAATATACCTCAAGCTAAAACTTTTCCTACCTATAAATCCTTTCTCCGAAAGTGATTGTCTATGGACTGAGTCAAGACAATACAACTAATCGGTTCACACTTCGTGTGATCGTTTATGGATACGAGATCGAGACAATACAACAACGAAGTATCTTACTTGATAAAAAGGTTCGGACTTAACCAAACACAATAGGATTCACTTATCAAGTAAATAGGAATTAACGTTTGTGTGATTTACTTTAATTATAATAAAACAATTATAATGCGGAAATATAAAGTAAATGACACAGCAAGATTTTGTTAACGAGGAAACCGCAAATGCAGAAAAACCCCTGGACCTTGTCCAGAAGTGAATACTCTCAGGATTAAGCCGCTACACAAAATTACACCTAACTTCGTATAGTTGAGACCAAGCAACTAAACCTATAGTTCACCTTGTTCCGTCTGTATTCCCACGCCTCCGACCTATGAATAAGTCACGTACTTGGAACAATTCCTTTGGTCCGTATTCCAAACAGTAAAGGAACAACAAATCTGCTTGGTATCAACTCTATTCAACCAAGTGATATGAGTCGGACAAAGGCTCTTCTGTTTATCTTAACATAAACTCCTTCGTCAGGTCCTTAGATCTATCTTATGTTCAATTACCGAAGTAATCGTTTAAGATTAAGCCAACAACACTATTAATCCAAAGAATTGTGTTGATGCCGATCTACTCAATTAATCAATCCAATATATCACAAAGATAAACCGATTATTAATTGGATCCTCTTTTACAGAAACAAGTATTGTGCACACCAAAGATTATGAACCCACAAATCAGAAATCTTTAAACTCTTCTTTGTCGTCAAATCTTCTTAGATCTTCAATAAACACCTGCACACAATCACTTGAATCTCTTGTGATCAATCACACACAGAACGGAGTCTGTTAACAATGGATTATCACAAGATCGTCTTTAGAACTAACAACAGTCAAAAGTTCCCTGTCGAAACTCTGAACAAGTTTGAGTAAATCTTATATCAGAATAGAAGATTCTCAAGCTTAAACAAACTAGGTGCAATCAAAGTTCAACCACCGTTAGTCAATCAAATCAATGAAAATAAAAGATAAACCACAATTATCTAGTTTCCCACCAACGGTACTAATAGAGCTTCTCAATCCCAAAGAAGATTTTAAAATGAGCGGCCGTAAGATATTTCGCCTAATTAGGTTACTCTTCTCTCCGAATAGGCGGCTACACCAGTAACAATACAACAAGAGGAAGTTTGTTGTTACGAAGGATTAGTTTCCTAGAAAGGCAAACTTCAAGTATTTATAAACAAGGAGGTTTGGACACCAAGGAATTTCCAAAACCGAAAATATTCTCAAGATATTCATTAAAGCACAAGTTCGGTTTCCATAATTCCTGGAAATGCTCTGTCCAAAAATAATGATCGAAATCTCTCAGAAAATCTCTAATTAGTAATGATGGTGGATTTTCGTTTAAGGTTAAATTTGTAAAAACCGAAAAAATCATGCGCTGACATCTTGTAAAAGATAAAGCCATTTATAAGTGTTGGATACTACCTCACTTAATTCACCAAGAATGGAGCATGTAGCAACAATCCCATTTTGTGAATACATGAAATTCCTCCAGGTTGGAGCATGTGGCAACAATCCCTTCCTGTGAATTTCATATCAGCCTTGTATTTCCAGTACTCATTATCAGTGTGGCATGACGACCGAGTGTTACTCTTACGAGTAACACGAACCTCAAAGCACTATAATGAAACCATGTACGAAATACCCGTACAGGTGACTCTCGGTGTGTTATACTAGCCCGATTGAGCCCCTCTCGGTGTGTTATACTAGCCCGATTGAGCATCCGAACCGATCAGATCGATCCGGATATGATCTGATCGCAGTCATCCAACTCCATAAGCATGATTGGATGACCCCGCATCAATTCCATCACCCCCAAGCGTGTATGGAATACCCACGGCCGACCCCGCATGGTCGGTCATTGGCCTAGCTTGCCAAGAAACCGTTCATACCAAGCATTATGGACGGAAAACCCTAAATTAGGGTTTGCGGCATATTACATGTGTTGCAAAGCGGTCTCAACCATCCATCTTCGCAGTATAGATGGAGGGTGTAGATGTAGACTCAAAGGGCCCAAAGCATGTCAACACGATCACCGTGGGCCCGCCTACACACTTGACCAATCGGTCAAAACCAACCATGGTTGGTCGTGACAAAATTGTCACCCAAACAAGAGATGGCGCACGGCTTTGAAAGCCAAAATTAGGGTTTCAAGCCATCACGCGCGTCTATCTTCTCCACACGAATGGAGGGTCACAGATTAGATTAAGCAGGGCCGGTCATACCAGCATGACCACCGTGGGCCCATCTACCTCCTCATGTGTTCGGCCAAGGCATATCATGCCTGGTTAATCCAAAACGTGCGTCCAAACTAGCATGGCCACGCCTCCCAAACCACAAACTGATCTCGACCACTCAACTTCGCCAGATGATTTGGATGGCTCGGATCACGTTTTCATGGGATAATCAGGTATAGGTGTGAACATCAGCCTACCACCTACACGCTGGTATGATCGACCAAGACCGACCAAGATGGGTCGTCTTGAAACGCGTGCCCGAACTAGGGATGTCACGCGGTTTCCAACTCCTTTGCGGCAATGGATTTCTGCCGCAAACCGATCTCAACCACTCAACTTTACCGGTCAAATTGAGTGGCCTAGATCACGCCTTCATGGGAAAGTGAGGTATGGACGTGCACACCGGCATGCTGTCTACACACATACCCGGTCGGTCCTCTCCAAATCCCTTTCCATGCTTGGTTTCGACCAAGCTGAAGAGTGATGCTTGCGCACCTCTTCAAAAACCCTAATATTCATTAACGGTCGTAGATGAGTGTCTCAAAGATCATCTCATCCGTCTAACTTCACCAGATTGGTTATACAACCCTGGTCAGGAGTTATTTGGTTAGTGAGGCGTCATTACCCATCACTTTACCACACCATAATGCAGTACCTGCATAAAATACACACGATACTTCACAAGTATCGACTTCCTGAATAACACAATTATTTAATTCAGCATTACATGCTATATTTTGTGGATCCACGATCCACACATTCCAGACATCAATCATGTCACAAACTGGGGATACATATTTTTTTTTTTTTTTGGTATTGGTCCGGCGGTTTACTGGCGTGCGGCGTGCAACGCGCCATCACAAGAACGTGTCGAGAAGTCATGGACGGTTAGAGATGAACAGGAGAAGTGGAAAAGACTGGTCGTGTGGCACCGACGCACAACTCCACTACTCCATCACTCCACTTCCTCCACTTCCCACGAGAGACGTGAATAAGGCTCAATGACTTGTATAAATAGGTTCTCCGCCCTATTTCAAACAACAACACAAGTTCAGACGAGACAGAAAACCAAGTGTTAATACAAAACGTATTCAAACACCCAGAGCTTGCTTGCATAAACTACAAGCCTGCTCACCTTTTTGTTACAAGTCATAAGTAAGCCAACACCTTCACAATCTCAACACCTTCTTCGCTTCCCTCCCTAAGATCAACCCCATCTCCTTCACTTTGTGACCGAAACAAGTCTGGAACGGCCATTTCTTGGTTTAGGCCGGACTTGCACAGATTGATCTCTTTTACAAGATGTACACCTGACTCCTTCTCGTCCAGAAGTCCTAGCTGCATCGGAAATATCTGTAAACAATGTTACATTTACAGAAGACGACATGATGGCAGAAGAAGGTCACAACCGGGCCCTACATGTTACCGCACACATCAAGGGTTCGGAGTTCAGAAGAGCCCTCATCGACACAGGAGCATCTTCGAATGTGATTACGCTCAAGACTCTCAGGACAGCCAAGGTTAACCCATGCAAGATTTTACGGCAGCCTACCACGATGACGGACTTCGAAGGAAACCAGACCAGCACATACGGGTATGTCAATCAATTTATCGGAGGGACCTGTCCGATCAAAAGCAAGGTTTGAAGTCATAGAAAGGGAGCCGGACTACCATATGATACTAGGGAGACCATGGCTTCATGACAATAAGGTTATCCCTTCAACATATCACCAGTGTCTGAAGACCATGCTAAATAAGGAAGTCATCCGTATTCCTGCATCATTGTCTCCGTACGCACCGATATGCGGAGTAGAACCGTTCGAACCTAAGAAACGCCACAGGGAAGGCAGACAAAGTCCCATACACCCCACTACCCACGTGGGCTTCAACTCCAGAGGAAGACCGACTTGCATCACCGGGAGACTAAGCACCACGACACACCTTCTCCCAAGAGGCGTCCATCCCTATCCGTTGTTAGCAATTAGCAGAGAGACCACCCGGCCTCTCCGCCCACCGAATGCCGCAAAACGGCGAAACGCAAGAGGAAGTATTGGACGCTCCACGACAGCTACAAGATGGCACTAGCTCTACCACCGACGAGCTCGAGACTGTTAATATCTCCCGGAATGAAGAATTCCCCGTGCCTATCTCTATCGGGCCTCGAATCTATCCGCAGATGAACGTACGTAATCTTGTCCAACTACTCAAGGAGTACCAAGATGTGTTTGCCTGGACATACAAGGAAATGCCTGGTCTAGACGAAAAGTTGATCACTCACCACTTACATGTCATACCTGGATCCAAGCCCATCAAGCAATCTCCGAGGCAATTCAGACACGAAGTGGAGGAACAGATTAAGAACGAAATCCAAAAGTTACTAGCGGCTGGCTTCATCAGACCTATTCATCATCCGACCTGGCTAGCTAATGTAGTCACAGTAAAGAAGAAAACGGACAGATCCGATGTTGTGTGGATTTCAGAGACTTGAACAAGTGTTGCCCCAATGACGACTTTCCTCTACCTAATATCGATATGTTGGTAGACGCCACCAGCGGACACGGCATGTTCTCCTTCATGGACGGTTACAAGGGTTACAATCGAGATAAGGATGTATGAGCACGACGCGAGTAAGACAAACTTTCAACCCCTCTTGGCAATTTTTTATTATACCATTATGCCATTCGGTTTAAAGAATTCCTACGCAACGTATCAACGTGCTATGACGGCAATCTTCCACGACATGATGCATAAACAAGTAGAAGACTATGTGGATGACATCGTGGTCAAGTCAAAAGCTCGAGCACCACACCAATGTCTTGAGGCAAGTGTTTGAGAGGTGTCGAGAATACAAGTTGAAGATGAATCCTTTGAAATGTGCTTTCTGTCTCTTCAGGTAAATTTCGGGATTCCAAGTGACCGCAGAAGGAATAAAGGTAGACCCGTCAAAATCAGGCTATCCTCACAATGCCGCCTCCCGTGAAAGAACTCCCGGAGTTTCATGGGCAATGTGAACTACATTCGACGCTTTATACCCGGTCTAGCCCAACTTACCGCCTCATTCACCACCTTGCAAGAAAGGAGCCAGCTTTGTTTGGACCACAACCCAACAGAAGCTTTTCGGAAAATTCAACGAATACTATCATCTCCAACCGTCATGAAATCTCCCGTACAAGGAAGCCACCGGTCCTCTACACCGCCTTCAGTGACACCGCCGTAGGGGCTTTACTCGCTCAGGAAGACGATGAGGGAACCGAACGTCCCATATATTATTTCAGCCGAATATTGAGAGACGCTGAACTCAGATACCCCAAAGCGGAGAAGGCGTGTTTAGCCTTAATCCATTCCATTCAGAAGTTTAGGCATTACCTGCTATCTAATAGGGTGATACTCGTGTCTAAATCCGATCCTGCAAAGTTTTTGCTTTCAAAGCCGGTCCTGACTGGGAGGACAGGCAAATGGATTTTCCAAATGTCGAGCTAGACATAACATGTGCATCGCCTAGGGCTATCAAGGGCTAAGCGATTGCAGACTTACCGCAGCATTTCCGGAAGGCAACTACGGGACTACATGAAGAACTCCCCGGAAAATTTCCGGACGTCTCTATTCTGGAAGAAGAAGTGTGGCTCTTGTATTTTGACGGCTCCGCTACCCCTAGCAGTAATACTGGAGGAGCAGGCGTGGTGTTAGTCTCTCCAACCGGAGAAGTATTTTCGCATTCCTCTAAGTTAGACTTCGAATGCACCAACAACTCCGCAGAATATGAAGCTTTCCTCATAGGGCTTTCAATAGCTAAACAAGCAGGGGTCACACGTCTGGAGATAAGAGGTGACTCCAAATTACTGGTGAATCAAATGAATGGAGTATATGCATTGAAAGAAGTAACACTAGACCCGTACCGATCAGAAGCACAGAGGTTACTAAACTACTTTGCCGATGCAACCATAACCCATGTTGGTCGCAAAGAACAACAAACACGCCGATTGCCTAGCAACATTGGCTTCCAAACTGAAGTTTGAAGGGCTAAGAAACCCCGACAAAGAAGAGGAGAACCATAGAATCGACGTGGCTACCGCAATACAAAGACACCAAGACCGACGATTGGCGAACTCCGATCATTCGAGAGCTCAACAGCCACTCTCCCAAGGAAAGGTCGGTCTCAAAACCCCGCAAAACTTCTTCATGCTTCATGGTATGCTCAGACATCTAATCCGAGATGGCTCCTCGTCAAGATGTCCGGGAGGTGACGAAGCACAACTACAAACTGGATCGTATTCACAATAAAATTTGTGGACAATCACCGGTGGTAACGCTTACCGGCGACTTCAACGCCACCGCCGAGATGGAGGCTCAATCCGACTACTTCAAGTCTTGCTCAAATTGCCGTGCACCACCACACCAATTGGAGATTTTTAATGTGAACCGCACCGGGTACCGGAGAGAACCCTACATTAGCTATCTCCGTGATGGGATAATTCCCCGCCCGTCGAAAGGACACTATTAAGATGAAGCAAAGAGCCAAGCGGTTCGTATTCCATGAAGGGATCTGTATCGCAAGAGCTGGAGGTGATCCGCTACGATGCCCCGGGCCGGAGAAGAAATTCCAGTCATCTTTGAAGGCAGACACACGAAGGAGAACATCAAGGGAAGAGGAAACTGTTTCTCCAAATACACGAGAAATACTATTGGCCGACCATGGAGGACGATGCAGCCGTTTTGTTCAAAGCTGTCACAAATGCCAAATTCATGGGAACCTTGTTCATGCGCCTTCTACACCTCTGCACTCTATAAGCAGCCCATGGCCATTTTACAGCTGGGGATATTATCGGGAAAATCAATCCACCGTCATCGAAGCAGCACGAGTACATCATAACCGCGACGGAATACTTCACCAAATGGGTAGAGGCCATTCCACTACGAGGAACTACAGGAGCAACAATTGCGGCTTTCATTAAAGAATACATCATTTGTCGTTTTGGCGTGCCCAAGCATATCATCACCGATAATGGCATTCCCTTCGCCAACAAGCAGTACGGAGTTACTTGAGGAGTATGGCATTAAACAGTTCTTCTCCACCGTCTACTATCCTCAAGGGAATGGGCAAGTGAGAGTACCAACAAAACATTGATCCGGATCATCGGTCGAATCGGTACACGACAATCCTAGGGAATGGCATGATCGATTACCAATGACACTATGGGCGTACCGTCGTCACCCGTAAGCTCCATTGGGGTTTCGCCATACTCACTTGTCTACGGAGCGGATGCAATTCTCCCAGCAGAGATCAGAATCCCATCAGCCAGGATTGCAGCAGCAACCGGGATCCATTGGAACGAGGATGAAGTCTCTGAATCTAGAATAGCTGAGTTAGACACTCTGGATTTTAGAAGGAATAAAGCAGAAGAACGCGCTCAGGTGTACAGGAATCGAATTTCCAGGGCATACAACAAAATTGTGAAACCACGCGTTTTCAAAGTGGGAGATTTGGTTTTGAAAACAGCCAAACACATCCAACAAGATATGTCTACACCAAAATTCTCACCAAAATGGGAAGGTCCCTACGCAGGTCACCAAGGCTTACAATACCGGCTACTACAAGATCATTAAGTTAGACGGAGGCGAGCTGGAAGCAGTTATCAATGGAAAGTGGCTCAAGGCATATCATGCCTGACCACTGTCTACTGTGTCAACAATACATGCATTTATTTTCATTACATGTTTGAATCATCAATTATATTCAGAGATGTGCCAATGAAAAACCTGTTTCACCAATCAAAAAACCAATGCAGTTTATTCCGCAAAGACGTTTAAAAACTTTTGACATAAACGTCATTAACAAATAAGGAAGTGCAGCTTAGAAGAGGCCATCAAGAAGATTATAATTCCTTGAGAGCATCATCTCCACCCTAGCTTGATATCTTTCTCTGTTCTTTTCTTCAAGTCCCGCACAGCTCCGCTCCACCTTCTCTCGATTCTCGCGCGGAGATTTCTCCTCTTCCAAGATAGCTTTAGTAAGCAGAACAACATTTGCGTGGATACCAACTCGATCAACCTTGATGACATCAAGACGTTGCCGCAACCAGCCCACGTTGAACTTCATGGATTCACAGGTAGATACCATATTCTCCCACTTTTCAAGACTTGATTCAGCAACGTTGCGGATAGAAATACTCTCCATCTCAGCAATCATGGGAAGAAGGAAGTTTATCGCGGTAACCAAAGCAGAGGAACAGTGTCGAACCACGTTCCTGGTTGCGATATGACCGTACTTCCTCCACAACTTGGTGTACAAAGGCACAAACTCCTTCCGCACCAGGAATCCACCGCATCTTGGTAGCTGGAGGATAAGCATTTCATGCGAACATCGAATGAAAGACCTGCATTTGGATATTCATAAGATGAGATACCCAGGTCAGCGTCTTCAAGGTTCACAGGGGTAAGCGTGTTTGAGTTTGAAGGAAGAGTAATGGTTAAGTCATCGTCATCAATAACCGTCACACATGTTCCGGTAGGGTATCTCTGCAAGAATGAAGGGATTATTTACCTAACCGTTATGAAGAACAAACAATGGTTCAGAAAAGGAAGAAGAGACAAACCGGTATGATCTTCTTGACTCGGAGAACATGAACAAGGGATTGATCATGAAGCTCGGGGACGTTGTGTCGTGCACGTTAACTAAGATCCTGGATGGTATGAAGAAGACGATCTACTGTTGTTAGACATGATGGGGAAACAAAGTTTTTGCAAGGAAGCTCTACTGTAAAAACGTAAAAATGGTTCAAAAATATCTACACCTTCATATATGCTGAGGAAACCCTAAAACGATTGCGGCGCCCGATGAATAAGGATTCAACACCGACCGAGTCAGGATTTCTTGTGAACTCTAATCGAGAATCAGAAGGTCATCCGGATTCTAGCGATTCAACCGGGCAAGGTGTAAAGCACCCACACTGGAGTTTCAGCTGAAGAAGAATCCTACCCCTAGCTCAAGCACCTAAGGGAGGAAGCCGGTCTGTCAAGGCCTGTGATCACACAGGTATGGAGGATTACCCACGGACGGAACCCCTCCAGGTAGACTTTCTTTATCTTGTCTTCTTACATTTGTATATGTCACCATCTCATGCCTACCACACAATAGTGTAACCATTATGTGCTAGGCGGGGGACTTAATGTTGATGGTGGATTTTCGTTTAAGGTTAAATTTGTAAACCGGAAAAATCATGCGCGACATCTTGTAAAAGATAAAGCCATTTATAAGTGTTGGATACTCCCTCACTTAATTCACCAAGAATGGAGCATGTAGCAACAATCCCATTCTGCGTGAATACATGAAATTCCTCCCGGTTGGAGCATGTGGCAACAATCCCTTCTGTGAATTTCATATCGCCTTGTATTTCCGGTACTCATTATCGATGTGGCATGGCGACGGTGTTACTCTTACATAGTAACACGAACCTCAAGCACTATAATGAAACCATGTACGAAATACCGTCAGTACGACTCTCGGTGTGTATACTAGCCCGAATTGAGCCTCTCGGTGTGTTATACTAGCAGGTTGAGCATCCACCGACCATATCGGTCGGATATGATCGATCAGCAGATCATCCAACTCCATAAGCATGATTGGATGACCCCGGATCAATTCCATCACCCCCAGCGGTATGGAATACCCGGCCGACCCCGCATGGTCGGTCATTGGCCAACTTGCCAGAAACCTTTCATACCAAGCATTATGGACGGAAAACCCTAAATTAGGGTTTGCGGCATATTACATGTGTTGCAAAGCGGTCTCAACCATCCATCTTCGCGGTATAGATGGAGGGTGTAGATGTGAACTCAAAGGGCCCAGAGCATGTCAACACGATCACCGTGGGCCCTTTGCACACTTGACCAATCGGTCAAAACCAACCATGGTTGGTCCCGACAAAATTGTCACCCAAACAAGAGATGGCGCACGGCTTTGAAAGCCAAAATTAGGGTTTCAATCCATCACGCGCGTCCATCTTCTCCGGCACGAATGGAGGGTCCGCAGTTAGATTAAGCGGTAGGTCATACCCCATGACCACCGTGGGTCCATCTACCTCCTCATGTGTTCGGCCAAGGCATATCATGCCTGGTTAATCCAAAACGTGCGTCCAAACTAGCATGGCCACGCCTCCCAAACCCAAACCATCTCGACCGCTCAAACTTCGCCGGACGATTTGGATGGCTCGGATCACGTTTTCATGGGATAATCGGTATAGGTGTGAACACCGGCCTACCACCTACTCGGTGGTATGATCGACCAAGACCGACCAAGATGGGTCGTCTTGAAACGCGTGCCGAACTAGGGATGTCACGCGGTTTCCAACTCCTTTGCGGCAATGGTTTACGCAAACCCAAGTCTCAACCACTCAACTTTGCAGGTCAAATTGAGTGGCCTAGATCGCGCCTTCATGGGGACGTGAGGTATGGACGTGCACTGTGGCATCTGTCTACACACATACCGTTCGGTCCTCTCCAAATCCCTTTCCATGCTTGGTTTCGACCAAGGTCGAAGAGTGATGCTTGGCGCCTCTTCAAAAACCCTAATATTCATTAACGATTGTAGATGAGTGTCTCAAAGATCATCTCATCCGTCCAACTTCACCGACTTGGTTATACAACCCTGGCCAGGAGTTATTTGGTCGGTGAGGCGTCATTACCCATCACTTTACCACACCATAATGCGGTACACGCAAAATACACGATACTTCACAAGTATCGACTTCTGGCTCTTTCAGTTATTGATTCGCATACATGCTATCTTTCGGGATCCACGATCCACACATTCGAATATCAATCATGTCACAAACTGGGGATACATCGGGGTATTGGTGCAGGCGGTTTCGGCGTGCGGCGTGCAACGCGCCATCACAAGAACGTGTCGGGGAAGTCATGGACGGTTAGAGATGAACAGGAGAAGTGGGCAAGAGGCTGGTCGTGTGGCACCAGACGACAACTCCACTACTCCATCACTCCACTTACTCCACTTCCCACGAGAGACGTGAATAAGGCTCAATGACTTGTATAAATAGGTTCTCAGCCTATTTCAAACAACAACACAAGTTCGCAGAGCAGAAAACCAAGTGTTAATACAAAACGTATTCAAATACCCAGGCTTGCTTGCATCAACCACAAGCCTGCTCACCTTTCTTACAAGTCATAAGTAAGCCAACACCTTCACAATCTCAACACCTTCTTCGCTTGCCTCCCTAAGATCAACCCCATCTCCTTCACTTTGTGACCGAAACAAGTCTGGAACGGCCATTTCTTGGTTTAGGCCGAACTTGCACAGATTGATCTCTCGAATCTACAAGCTCTGTCTTCTAGTCTGGAATGGCTTTCAAACATTCTCTGAACTCCACGAAGCTGCAAAACGTTCAGCAACAACTGCACCGGCACTACTAGAAAGAACCAGAGTTGTTCGAAGACAGAGCTTGTAGATTCGAGAGATCAATCTGTGCAAGTCCGGCCTAAACCAAGAAATGGCCGTTCCAGACTTGTTTCGGTCACAAAGTGAAGGAGATGGGGTTGATCTTAGGGAGGCAAGCGAAGAAGGTGTTGAGATTGTGAAGGTTTTGGCTTACTTATGACTTGTAACAGAAAGGTGAGCAGGCTTGTGGTTGATGCAAGCAAGCTCTGGGTGTTTGAATACGTTTTGTATTAACACTTGGTTTTCTGTCTCGTCTGAACTTGTGTTGTTGTTTGAAATAGGGCGGAGAACCTATTTATACAAGTCATTGAGCCTTATTCACGTCTCTCGTGGGAAGTGGAGTAAGTGGAGTGATGGAGTAGTGGAGTTGTGCATTGGTGCCACACGACCCGCCTTGCCCACTTCTCCCCGTTCATCTCTAACCGTCCATGACTTCGACACGTTCTTGTGATGGCGCGTTGCACGCGCACGCCGTAAACCGCCGACCAATACCCCAAAGATGTATCCCCCGTTTGTGACATGATTGATGTCCGGAATGTGTGGATCGTGGATCCACGAAAGATAGCATGTAATGCTGAATTGAATAACTCATGTGTTAGCCCAGAAGTCGATACTTGTGAAGTATCGTGTGTATTTTATGTGTACTTGCATTATGGTGTGGTAAAGTGATGGGTAATGACGCCTCACCGACCAAATAACTCCCCGACTGTGGTTGTATAACCAAGTCGGTGAAGTTGGAAGGATGAGATGATCTTTGAGACACTCATCTACGACCGTTAATGAATATTAGGGTTTTTGAAGAGGTGCGCAAGCATTACTCTTCAGCCTTGGTCGAAACCGAGCATGTAAAGGGATTTGAGAGGACCGACCGGGCATGTGTGTAGAAAGCATGCCGGTGTGCTCGTCCATACCTCACTGTCCCATGAAGGCGCTATCTAAGCCACTCAATTTGACCCTTAAAGTTGAGTGGTTGAAATCGGTTTGCGGCAGAAATCCATTGCCGCAAAGGAGTTGGAAACCGCGTGACATCCCTAGTTTGGGCACGCGTTTCAAGACGACCCATCTTGGTCGGTCTTGGTCGATCATACTAGCGTGTAGGTGGTAGGCTGGTGTTCACACCTATACCTGACTATCCCATGAAAACGTGATCTAAGCCACTCAAATCGTCCGGTGAAGTTGAGCGGTCGAGATCAGTTTGTGGTTTGGGAGGCGTGGCCATGCTAGTTTGGACGCACGTTTTGGATTAACCAGGCATGATATGCCTTGGCCGAACACATGAGGAGGTAGATGGGCCCTACGGTGGTCATGCTGGTATGACCGGACCTGTTTAATCTAATCTCGGACCCTCCATCCGTGCCGGAGAAGATGGACGCTCATGATGCTCAAAACCCTAATTCTGGGTTTCAAAGCCGCGCGTCACTCCTTGTTTGGGAGTACGAATTTGTTACAACCATGCGTGGTTGGTCTTGACCGATTGGTCAAGTGTCTAGGCGGGCCCACGGTAATCGTGTTGACATGCTCTGGGCCCTTTGAGTCTACATCTACACCCTCCATCTATACCGCGAAGATGGATGGTTGAGACCGCTTTGCGACACATGTAATATGTCGCAAACCCTAATTTAGGGTTTTCCGTCCATAATGCTTGGTATGAACGGTTTCTTGCAAGCTAGGCCAATGACCGACCATGCGGGTCGGCCGTGGGTATTCCATACCTGCTTGGGGGCGATGGAATTGATCCGGGGTCATCCAATCATGCTTATGGAGTTGGATGATCGCGATCGAATCATATCCTGACTGATACGGTCAGTCCGGATGCTCAATCGGGCTAGTATAACACACCGAGAGGGGCTCAATCGGGCTAGTATAACACACCGAGAGTCAGCCTGTACGGGTATTTCGTACATGGTTTCATTATAGTGCTTGGAGGTTCGTGTTACTCTGTAAGAGTAACACTCGTTACCGTCATGCCACACGATAATGAGTACCGAAATACAAGGCGATATGAAATTCACAGAAGGGATTGTTGCCACATGCTCCAACCTGGAGGAATTTCATGTATTCACAAAATGGGATTGTTGCTACATGCTCCATTCTTGGTGAATTAAGTGAGGGAGTATCCAACACTTATAAATGGCTTTATCTTTTACAAGATGTCAGCGCATGATTTTTTCGGTTTTTACAAATTTAACCTTAAACGAAAATCCACCATCAACATTGAGTCCCCTGCCTAGCACATAATGGTTACACTATTGTGTGGTAGGCATGAGATGGTGACATACATATATGTGGGTTCGAGTCCCACCGTGATCGCCAATTGTTTATGGGTGAAAACTACTCCTGCAGAATTTGGTAATTTGGGGTGTGGATGAGGAATGAATCTAAACCCTAAACAAATGTACTACACGATGAGTGCTTGTAGATTCGAGAGATCAATCTGTGCAAGTCTGGCCTAAACCAAGAAATGGCCGTTCGGGAGATTGTGGGTTCGAGTCCCACCGTGATCGCCAATTGTTTATGGGTGAAAACTACTCCTGCAGAATTTGGTAATTTGGGGTGTGGATGAGGAATGAATCTAAACCATAAACAAATGCACTGCACGATGAGTGCTTGTAGATTCGAGAGATCAATCTGTGCAAGTTTCAAGTTTCATGTCTGGTACAAGTTTCAAGTCGGGTACAAGTTTCAAGTCCGGTATAAGTTTCAAGTCCGGTACAAGTTTCAAGTCCGATACAAGTTTCAACCCCGGGACCTTGTCCAGAATTGAATACTCTCAGGATTAAGCCGCTACACAAAATTACACCTAACTTCGTATAGTTGAGACCAAGCAACTAAACCTATAGTTCACCTTGTTTCATCTGTATTCCCACGCCTCCGACCTATGAATAAGTCACGTACTTGGAACAATTCCTTTGGTCCGTATTCCAAACAGTAAAGGAACAACAAATCTGCTTGGTATCAACTCTATTTAACCAAGTGATATTAGTCGGACAAAGGCTCTTCTGTTTATCTTAACATAAACTCCTTCGTCAGGTCCTTGGATCTATCTTATGTTCAATTACCGAAGTAATCGTTTAAGATTAAGCCAACAATACTATTAATCCAAAGAATTGTGTTGATGCCGATCTACTCAATTAATCAATCCAATCTATCACAAAGATAAACCGATTATTAATTGGATCCTCTTTTACAGAAAAACAAGTATTGTGCACACCAAAGATTATGAACCCAAAAATCAGAAATCTTTAAACTCTTCTTTGTCGTCAAATCTTCTTAGATCTTCAATAAACACCTGCACACAATCACTTGAATCTCTTGTGATCAATCACACACAGAACGGAGTCTGTTAACAATGGATTATCACAAGATCGTCTTTAGAACTAACAACAGTCTAAAGTTCCCTGTCGAAACTCTGAACTAGTTTGAGTAAATATTATATCAGAATAGAAGATTCTCAAGCTTAAACAAACTAGGTGCAATCAAAGTTCAACCACCGTTAGTCAATCAAATCAATGAAAATAAAAGATAAACCACAATTATCTAGTTTCCCACCAACGGTACTAATAGAGCTTCTCAATCGCAAAGAAGATTTTAAAATGAGCGACCGTAAGATATTTCGCCTAATTAGGTTAATCTTCTCTCCGAATAGGCGGCTACACCAGTAACAATACAACAAGAGGAAGTTTGTTGTTACGAAGGATTAGTTTCCTAGAAAGGCAAACTTCAAGTATTTATAGACAAGGAGGTTTGGACACCAAGGAATTTCCAAAACCGAAAATATTCTCAAGATATTCATTAAAGCACAAGTTCGGTTTTCATAATTCTGAAATGCTCATCCAAAAATAATGATCGAAATCTCTCAGAAAATATCTAATTAGTAAATGCACATTACTAATTCTTATTTTCCTAAAGATGAAGTTAATAACCTTAAATAAAAAGATTATTAACTTATTTATGTTTCGATCCTGGGATTCTCTTCCCTTAGCTATTAAGGAATAACTTTGAACAATTAAATAATAAACATTCATAGCACGTGTTCAAAGTATGTCGACATCTTAACTTTGTAAGTTCTCTTTCACACTTACAACCTTGAAACCGATTTGCCACACTTCCAAACAAGTTTAGAATTGGTTCACCTGACTTTCAAGAACCATGTGATTGATCAAACAACATTCAATCACAAATCATTGGTTTAATAGTTCTACCAAAATAAGTTTCGGTTCTACCTTCCATGTGAGTATTGTGCATAGTCACACTAGCTTTCCGAAATTCGGTTGACTAGGTACTAGGATCGGTTCCCCACATATATATGGTATCTTACTTATATGTGTTGCACATGTCCATAGGATCGGTTCCCCTTTGCCTAAAAACGTGTTGCACATGTCCATAGGATCGTTTCCCCTTTCTGCTATAAACCTTGTTGCACCTCATACAAGGATCGGTTCCCCTTTGTGATATATTGCACCTCTTACTAGGATCGGTTCCCCTTTCCCATATTTGGTCAGACATAAAATCACAAACCCGATCATACCATCTCAGGTGATTACTTAAGATCGGTTTCATTAATAAAAGTCATACCAATACATAAGTCAGGCCTTTGTGAATAGTTTTACCAAGAACACAACAAGTTATGAATGGTTATACTAAATCAGACATATTGGATGTTCACAAGATATGCAATGAATAACAATCCCAATAATGCCTGGCGATTTCCTTTTCGATTCACAAACAAGTTTATGAACTTACTTCCTTAGAACACATGTAAAACATTGTTCCCTAGGATGAAATCCTCACCTCATACCCATACATAATCACAATAGCATTCAAATGATTATGGAGATGTCTTATCTACAAAGTTTAATGGTTAAGTAATAAACCTCGTATTGTATTCCTTAATACTATGTCTATCTAGAGTTCAAATATGCTTCGCAGTTTTGTTTTCAATATGCACGACTTGAAAGATACGTTAGGGAATGAAACAGTTCAAGTCAAATATCACTAACCTCAAGTGGAAGGATGATGTTGTCGTTGTAGCTTCTTACTTCTTCACTTCTTCAAGTATTCGCAATACTTGTAATGTCTCATATCCTAATACTTTCAAGCTAACCTATACGAAGTTGACTCTAGTACATAATCAAGCGACTCTTTAAATGAGTTTTGATTCACTAAAATATGACAACCTAACTTGACATACTAACGCTTGGTGGGTTCAACCGAGCTATGCTCTAACAATCTCCCCCTTTGTCAATTTTAGTTACAAAACTCTTACATCTATGGATAAACAAATTACAAGAATTCATTACACATACGCTTGATTCTCGAATTCAACAGCACAGTAAAGTGCTTACATTCAATCCTTGAAAATGCCGCTGTTGACATTATAATAACAAAGAAAATACTCCCCCTAAGGAAGATAGGTATATATTCAATCCGCACGTCTTTGTTATACCACTTCATATGATATGTTACTCCCCCTTAGTCTGTGCTTTCACTCTTTCGTTTAGATAAAACGTTTAAGCACCAATGTTTTTTTCCTTAGCGATACCAATCAATATAAAATCAATGCCAGTATCACTTGTTTACTCCATATATTTCTCCCCCTTTTTGTCACAAAATGACAAAGAAATGAAAAAATAAAGGACAACACGAAAAGAATCTTACAAATCTCAAAATAGACTTGCAACTTTGTATAGTTAGGCACGAGGGTTCCACACACCATGTTCTGATAACCAATATCAAAACCGAAACTACAAGTAGTTTTATTTTGATATGTTACCAAGGAAACAATTGTCTGAAACAATTTTTCCATTTTAGTTTAGCAAACCAAAAATCAACTAAGCACCTTAGTCCCTTTGCTAAACCGATTTGTACAAAAACAATCACTTAATTCGATGAGACCAAAATAAAGATAACTCTATTTTTCTCATCAGGTTCTAATTATCCATAAACTTAGACCTTTCAATTTTAAACAAGACAAGTACTAGGTTAGTTAACTAGCATTTCTTGTTAAGGCATTCGATTAGACTTGAATAACTGAAACCTCACTTCGATAAGTCTAACTAAGATCAGAATTAACTTAGTTTCTATTATCCGGAATCGAATTGGACTAAACAACTCATCCCGTAAACCTTTTATTTCTTTAAGACATAAATAATTCATACAAACCAAATAAATCAACTTGCATAATTATTCACCTCAACCGGAAGCAATTGAAACAACATAGACATTAAAACACCGCAATTGCACCAAAATTTTGTAAGCCTAAACAATTGATACCACACAATAAAGCAAGATAACAATAGTTTTTCTTAAACGGAACCAATTGAATAACACACATCCACACACACATCATGGAATAAACATCAATTGTACAGAAATTTTGTTAAGTAAAAGCAATAAATATATATGAAATAAACTCAGGCTTTTCTTAAACATGAAAACAATTAACTAACAAGATTGGTACCTCAAATTTCGCATCCACTTCTCCAACATGATTGCATCTTATTCCAGGGAGAATTATATCGAAATATCATCATGTTGTCATCCTTATGCAAAAACAAAAGAATAACAACAACCAACCTTTACCAGAGAAAGGTTGAAAATCGGTTTTAACAATTGCAAGCAAAAGTTGAAAACCGTTGAAACACATATGCGTTTATGCTAAACCAAAACCGATTCAATATATTATGACTTTTTCACATATTGTTTCTACCAGAACCCCTCTGATGAGTGCTAAATATTGCATATTTCTACACCTTTTTATTGGCATTTAACTCATCTTTTGTGCTCGAAATCAGATATTATCCCAAATTCTGTATTTTCCGTTTTCAAGAATAAATATTTGTACTAATTAATTTTGTGTTTTTAGGTAGTAAATAAAGCTCGGAGAAATTGAGGAGCCAAAAGAGCAGAAAATTGGAGACGAGCATCTATGGAGCAGAAAGCCAAAGCCCGCGCGCGCATCAGTTGCAACTCAACAAGTAGCAACCCATTTACAAGACATGGGCTAGAGCAATCCAAGACCCGGCCCATAACCCGAGTCTACAGCCCGATTCGCCCTGAGCCATTGAGATTTCTGTCCCCCGCATCCAACGATCGCTCCACCAATCTCATCACTTCTCGCTGCATCCGCTTCACACCGAAACCACCTATACCTTCACCCAAACCAAACATTCCCTTCCTCATTTCTCTTTTCTTTCTCCCCGACAATTTCAGAGAAACCCATTCTCTTCTCTTCCCCCGACCATACCAGCAGCCGACTTCGCCACCACCATCTCCTTCCCCTGACACCAAGACTAACAAGACTGTAGCCGCATGCTCCGCCATCCCTAGTTCTACCCATCTCACCTTTAGCTTCTTCCATATCCTAGAAGCTAGGGTTGAGATAGTTGGAATTCTAGGGTTTTCTCCAACATCAAATCAATGGAGTCAGAGACGAATTAGCAGAAGAAAGAGGTTTGGGTTTTTGTTTAATTGCTAGTTCAAGTGATTGTGAGGTATAAAAGGGAGGTATTCTTCATGAGAGAGAACTCAGTCAACTTTTTAGGGTTTTAATTTGTATTTTCAATTTCAATTCTGTTTTTGAATGTTTTGCATGATGCTCTAATTATTTGACTAGGGTGTAGATGAAACCCCTGATTTAATGTCAAGTTGATCTAATTATCAAAGTGTTCTTGTAGTTTGTAATGCTTAGGATTATAATTAGCCTTTGAACTACACTCACCTGTGATCAATGGTACTGTAAGAAGACCATTGATACTAGGGGTAAGTGAGGGGAGTGAGTTAATCGATTATCCATTTGAGGCCTTCAAGGGAAGGCACAAGAACACAGTGAGAATTTGAACTGCCTAGCATAGGATTAGGAGGTGAATTCAACCACCTTAGTACCCTTAAAAACCTGTTTACAATCTATATTTGCTACCTTAGAATACAGTAACAACTCCTAGTCGTATCGACACCAAAATCAACTATAATTGTGTCATTCTTGGTTAGAAATCAGTTAGTGAAGCCCTTAGATCAACCTTACACACTCCATCTCCATGTGGATTCGACCTGTACTTGCCCTGCCTCCAATAGGCACTGTGCACTTGCAGTTAACCGTAGGAAAAACATCTTTCCCAGCCTACCAAGTTTTTGGCGCCGTTGCCGGGGATTTGGTAGTGTGCTGTGTTGTTCACTTGTTTCTTTTCACTGATTTCCAACCCACCATTGTATATATATGCTCTGAAATTTTGTTTTTAATCAATATTAGGATAACTTAGCTTAACTTTTTACATCTCTGCATCTGTTATTGCATTTTAGTTAGCTTAGTTTAATTACTTTCAATCCTGCCATCTGTCATACACTTTGCACTCTGTGTTAGCATTAGTTGTAGCTTTAACTTCAATCATAATCAATTGCATCATAAACCTATAAAGCTTCATTGTTATGTTTGCTAGTTTTGTCTTTTATTTTTTTTTTAGCTCATTGTCTCTTAGCCTTGCTTGTTAAAGCTGTTTATCTCTCAGTTCATTGATTGGCACATGCTGTAGCTTACATTGTAAGCTTTGTTAGTTTGTACCTGTCAATGCATGTTGCTTACTCGGACTAGAGTATATCACAATCACAATTATCGGCTCGAGTACATTGAAACATTCATCCACGAGACTGCTGAATTCCTCCTTTGAAAGATCAACTCCATTGTGTCATTTCTTTGTATGAGTAGTATTAGGTGTTATGTCATTCGCACTTTCATTCAAAACTCTTCCTTTGTACTAGCATAACTCCTTTGTAGCTTTCATTCACTCTACATCCTAGTAGTTGTTGTTTCAACTCCATAGCATCATTGAACCTTGCTTTCAGTTATTGTTATCCTGTGGCTCAATTTTTACCTTAGGCATATATCTGAATTTTGTCATTGTATCACTAGTGCTCTCTTGCTTTAACTGTGCAATTTTGGGGATCTGAAGTGCTTTGTTGAGCTAGCAGGTATCTGTGGTGCTGCTGTTCAAACCCAAGGAAGGGAAGGAAAAGGCGCAAGACAGTTGAAGTGCCTAAACCCGATTTTTATCGGTGGTATCGTTCTCTAACCCTGCTCTGTGTGGTGAATGTGTGTATGATATACCATGCTTGCATGATAAACCATCTTCCCTGTTACCTTTGCATGATAAGCTAAATATTGTCTTTGAGTATTGCTCCACCCCCGTAATATCTCGAATTTGTCAGGAGACCTCGTGACACTTGAGAAAATTTTTGAAAATCTGAACCCTGTGCTTTGTATAACCTGTGCACTGACAATTGGCTGAACTAGTTGCTTGTTCACTGTAACTCCTTGGCTCCAGCCCCTGTAGCTGTTGAGCTTGAGTTGCAACTTGGTTAGCCAAGTTTGCTGTAAGACCCAGTTAACATCAACTGAAATAGTTGACTTCATCTGCCTTGTACCTTAGCGCATCTGTTCTGTCAACCAAGCCTGTTGACAGACTTGCATGACTACCTGTGTTGGATGCTAAGTCACATTCCCCAGTGCAACCCTGTGTGATTACTCATTGTGCAAACCTGCAAACCAACAGACCTTGTGTGAGCTGTAATCTGCCACTTGCTGACATCTTCACTAGTTGAATGCTAGGCCATCTGTGTGACCCTGTTGAGTTATCTGCCATACATTTTTGGTACATAGATATGTGAAAATTGGGGTCAACTGACCCTGTTGATATCAACTAATCTTGTTGACACTATGTCTCATGTCTAGTGTGTTATAAAAGTGCTGAAAGTTTAGTGCTCATCTGTTGCATCTGTGAAGTTTTATATCTACATTGAGCTGACCTGTTAACCTGCTGATGCTTTGAATGATACACCCTGCAAATATCTGGAAATTGTGCATAACCTCTGAAAAATTGATGTCAACTAATCTTGTTGACACTCTGTGGCATGTTAAATCTGCTGAGAAGTGCTAACATTGTCCATCTGTGAAGCTAACCATCTGTTGCATTTGTGCATCTGTAAACCAGCATCTGCAATTTGTGTGTGAACCTTTGGTGCTTGAATACATGTTGAGTAACTGATTCTGTTTTAGCAGCTCACTTGTTGTTTTTCAAACACACAAACCCAGCACATGCTTCATCTTGAGTGAGCACAACCCATTACCCTGTGCACCTCACACAATTCTTCGCTTTCCTTGTGCACACATACAACAATCGGGGTGTGCATAAGGCGTCTTTGTCTTGCACATTACCTGCACTGAGCACTTTGCCGTGCTGTGTCTCTCTTAAGCAATGGTAGGCTGAGAAGATGGTCTATTTTTTAGCCTACTTGTGATAACCGCAGTGCACGTAAATCTACAATGTAGACAATGGCAAATACGGTCGATCCACGAGACTTGTGGTCTTTGGGTTGATCTTAAGCTTTCTTTTCCTGAATTCCTAGGGGCGTAACACAATTATGAGTTTTGTCGATGCGACTGAGTTTGCATTAGTGACTGAGATAGTGAAATAAGATGTAACTAGTGACAATGGGGTACTAGGGTCTTCAATTCCACCACTAAATCATGCTATGTTGTCAACTAAGTTGATCTTTCTTGTCCCGTGATGAGATAAGGGAAGTGTGTCAATTCTACCACCTATCTAAGGAGTTTCTCCATGTAATGCTTCAAATATCAGTGAGGGTACTAACCCGAGCACTAGTTATCTAATTAAGTACAACTAGTCAAGGGAGTTAGCAATTGTATCTAAGGTCCGAGCCGAGGTACTCTCAATGCGATTGTAACCTAACTACAATGGATACAAGGCATCCATTGTGAGAGAAAAGCCTTGGGTACTAGAATTGAAGGCATCTTTATAGTTTAAGCATTCAAGAACAGTTCAACGAGTTTAAAACACAACATGGAATTAGGGTTTCATTGAAACCTTAGCAAACTAAATTAGAACATCAAAATAACAAATAACACAAATTAAACTAGAGTGGTGCTCACGGCTAGCCTGGCATAAGGTTTTTCGCACACCCCTCAATTCTATTTATACATGCAAGAAATTCCCAAAAACCTCAAACCCTAAA